>JBBPCX010000120.1:23514-34333 GCA_037974365.1 Hydrocynus forskahlii | reverse complement strand
TAGTAGTGTTTCACCATCCGACTGGTCTCACTGTGAGAGGAGAGTGTCGATTACAGCAGTGTTTTATACTTTTCCTCGTTAAATAAGATGTAATTCAGGTGATCACTGATCAGTCCCTCATAAAGCAGAATGAGGTGCTTGTGTAGGAATTTAACAGAAACTGGCCTGGAATGGTTTCACACTCATAGAGACGCTGAATTAAAAATAAATTGCTGTGGTCTCTTATTTTTTTTCCTGGAGCTGTGTCTGATGAAGCTCAGTGGTTTGTCAACAAACCAGGTTTAGGTTGGGTTAAGGTTAAAGTTTAGAGACGCACTAGGTAACACAATCTTTTAGATAACAGGATTTTTTAGAAGATCTAAATGATATTAGATCATCAAATAAGCTTCTCCAATGGACCATCCAGATAAAACTATGAGAAACACATTTTTCATCTTGTGTGCACAATAATTCCAAAAACTAAAGCTAAGAAGCTGAAACTGCACAAGCTGTGAACTGGAGAACACGGTCCTACTTTTGAAGACCACTTCCGAAAAACCTATTCTGTGGTTAGCCGATGAACTTTCCCAAAAAACTGCTGATAACAGCCCAGTGCAGTCCACATCTGGTCCTGGTCGTGGAGACCTTGGCCTTGTGCTTGGCTCTTCCAGAGCATCCCATTCTATTTTTCAGGACTTTTTATTGGAGGTTGCTTGTGCTCAACTGAACACCTGTGTCTGCCATGATTAAGGTACAAACTCAAGTAGCTCAAGTCGGGTCAACAGAGATGTCTGGATACTTTACGGAACAGCAATTAGTACATATTTACGCATTTAAGGTCATAATTAGGCTTCATTTGGTAAAGGCCTTGGACAATTCACCCTAGAGTCACCACGGGTCTTGCGTTCTCATTGGCTGTACTCACTGTCAGTCACAACACTTTTCACACTTCAGGATTTGGACTATTTAGCATCTTAGAAATCTGTCGGGTGTCTGTGAGGAATGGGAAAGCTTCCGAAGAACATTTCACACGTATACAACCAATGTGAGGCTTTGATTGCAATTTCCAAAAACTGTTCCAGAATCAGGGTTAAAATCATGTAGCGTGAACTTCCTTGACCTTCCAGTGAGAAGCAGGATGATGAACATCATCATTTAAATGTGTCTATATAAACAGAAATCATATCTTTTTAAAAGGCTTTTTTAAGAGACAGAATCAGGCGATCATTCATTTTTGCATGACCATTTTCCACCCTTAGAATCCGACTGGTTATTTTTCCTGCATCTCTAAGACTGAGATATGTAAATAACCTCTTTTCTCATTGGCTGCTCGACATAGCAATTAGTACGTATTTACCAAATTTAAGGTCATAATTGAGATTCAATTGGTAAAGATTATGAACAATTCACCCTGGCTGCGATTTTATTTGGAATTTTTTTCACAGATTCTATGTCACAGTTTTACATAACGTTACATAAGCATCCCCCTTAAAGCGCCGCGAACGCGACTGTATGACTGGACGGCTGCTCTTGAGTGGTTCATCAAGCGTTATGGTATCCCTTAACAATGGCCATCAAAGTGTGGTTTTTCCTTCATTTCACAATCATGAATAAAGCAGACAGGATTGTGATTTTTTTTTTTTCTCATCTTTTTGATTCCTTTTGAGTGTCTGTGGTTCATTTGGTTCATTTATCACCTTAGTGGAATTAAATGAAATAAGTTCTTTTTGTGCATTAGTTGCCGTCAAAGGGGAATGAAAGGAATGCGTGGTCTTGTGAGTTGTTTGGAGGACAAAAAAAGAGAGAGAGAATCAGTGTGTGGAACATCCATTTTCTCCCCGATAGAACGCAGCCCCCGTCTTCAATGCGGTCCCCACTGCTTATGCGGTAAACGGCATTGGAAATCCTTTCATTGAAAATTCAGCAAATGAATTGGCTAAAGACCACACGAGACCCGAGCTGTGTTGAATTAGACTGATTGAACACTTCACTAAGCGAGATGACTACTTTAAAGATCAATTTACACATCACACTGCGTATTGATCAAGCTATTTGCAGGCCCGGGCTTCTTAGGGAGAGCGTTTCAATTAACTGTACATGAAAACACAATGCAGAGTGGAGACCTTTTGCTCTCTTGGACGAGGAGGCAAAACGATTCTGTTTACTGTTGCGAAGCTGTTGTCGCGAGCGACGTGACAATCAGACCAGTCATTTTGTATCTCTTGTATAAAAAAAAAAAAGAAAGTCTGTATTAAATATCGGTTGAAATGACGTTTGCTTTTAACGTATTTCCTTGATTTATGTGCACCAGCAGGGCGTACCAAGGCCCCATTTCCAGCAACAAACAAAAGAGGCATGATTAAAATGATGAAAAATGAGGAAAATGATGAAAAATGACTAAAACGATGTGATCGTGTGTCACGGTGAAAATGAAAATGGCCTGTTTTTGGACTGTAGGCACCTGTTGCAGCTATTTACAAAGCAGCGAATGCACAGCACAGAAACGAATTACGCTACACGGGTAATGGGGTTTCTTTTGTTAGCTGTACTATGGACGCGGTCGATGGGCATTGCTTGGAGCACCTCGGCGCCTACGTGACTAATAGCTGGCACGCAGGGCGGGAGTGCGCGGGCGGAATCAATCAGCCAATCAGCCGCAGCGTTCTCCTGGAGACCTTTAACTGTGTGGGTAATGACCCAAACATGGTCATTATCCACACCAGCGCCTTCTCCGGTTTAACTCCCTGAAACATTCCAGCCACTCCAGTGTCTGAAGGGAGATATGGAAAAAGAAAAAGACACCATCATCATTTCATTCAGATCGTTTAGGCGCAGGACACGTGTGCTGCATTATAGACCTCGTACAGGGGTGGTGGTGGTCTAGTGGGTAGGATACTTGTCTCTGGACCAAGAGGTCATGGGTTTGAAACCTACCTTCAGCACACCTCTACTGGGTTCCTGATCAAGACCCTTAACCCCAAGTTGCTCCAGGGAGACTGCCCCCTGTGGTCAGGGAACAGAAGTCGCTTTGGATAAAAGCGTCTGCTAAATAGTGTAAGTATCAAAGGACACTATATTTGTTATCATATAATAAATATTATATTAACCCTTTCACAGCAACGCAACTAAGTGTTTCTTTCTACCCTTCTATGGGGGATTCCTCCAACCTGTCAAGTCTATGGAATGTTTTGTACTAGGTGACGGCTGCAAGATCCCCCAAATTAATCTACGGCAAGAATGAACAACTGTTAAAACAACAGCAGCCTCTCAAAGTGCCGTATGCTGTGAATGTCGCATAACTACCACAGGAATTTAGTGACAGGCTTCTTTGGAGTGGTCTTTAAAAGTAGAACTGTGTTCTCAGGAGTGATGGAGCGATGATTCACGGCGCCTCAGTCCGAGACTAGACATAGTCCACGTCCAGGAACTGACCCGTGGTGCATTATTAGTGAGGTTGCTCTCAGGATTAAACAATTAAATTCAATTAATCGCTCGGTTTCCTTGCTCAGTGAACTGGCCATGACTGATGGTTTGCAAGATAATTATGCTTATTTTTAAGTTCTCCTACTGCTCTGGACTCACTACACGACTTTTAAAGCTGTACTGTTCACACTACTTAACTTGCTGTCTTGTAACTGTTTGTTTTTGTTGTTTTTGTCGTTTTTGTACTTGTTGTGGGTTTCGCACGTCTTGGGGCAGGAGCTCACACGTTACAAGATCCTTCACCAGGAGGAATCTCCCAGCAGTCAAACTATGTTTTGTCACAAAAAACATGAAAGATGGTGAGTGATTTAAGCAAGAAAACGAAAAAAGCAAGAAAAAGAATAAGAATAAAAGCCAGAAAAAGCAAGAATAAAAATAAGTATAAACTGTTGTGTGTGTCATTTCTGTTGAGGAATCTGTTTGATCTCCAAACCATATTTTGTCACAAAAATACAAAAAAAATGTCACTAAGTGACCGATTGCATTTGCAGTGAAAACAGCAAGTAAAACATAAGAATTTGAAAATAAAAAATAAGTATAAACTTGGATGTACTCCCTGTCACTCACAACTCTTTACACACTACAGGATCCAATAAACAAGAAATCAGTCCGGTGTCTGTGAGGATTTGGTAAATTTCTGAAGAACCTCTGAACATGTTGCATGTATACAAATAAAATGAGGCTTTGATTGCAATTTCTAAAAACTCATCAACATTTAAATGCATTTTTACTATACAGTGTGTCTATATAAACAGAAATCTTTTTAAAAGGCCTTTTAGTATTATTTCCCAACCAATGTCCACTTACAGCGTTTTAAGAGACAAAATCAGTTGATATTAATTTTTGCATGACCATTTTCCAGCCTTAGAATCCGGCTGGTTATGGTTACTGCATCTCTAAGACTGAGATATGTAAATTACCTCCTTTCTTATTGGCATCGCTCCATTTTGCCTCATTAGAAGAGCAGCCTAGGCTCCTTAAATTTAATTGGGACTAATCAGCAATAATAATAAGAAAGTTTTCCAATATAATCAATAGAGATGTCCATAATCAGGTGTTCCAGTTATTTGGGATATAAGATGCTGATAAAAAACAGATAAATATCGAGACCAAGAACATCAGTTATCATGGTTTCCAGTATCTCTCTCTCTCTTTCTCTCTCCCAGACAAAACAGACATCACACACACACACACACACACACATAGCATCTGGCAGAGAAGCTATTACCAATAATGGTGGGATGATGTCTGTTTATATTTTATAGATTTTAAGTGCCCACCCTCCCTCTCCAATTCTCCATCCCCTGAACTTCAAGGGGACTCATCAAGTGGTCTATTAAGGCTGGGCCACGTTAGCGGCTTAAAACGTGCTGTCTGGTAAAAAGTGTGGTGTGGTGTGTGTGTGTGTGTGTGTGTGTGTGTGTGTGTATACCGAGCTCTGTGATGATGGGAATGTTTGCTCCTGTAGTGACGGAGGTCTGGCGCACCAGGCCGTGAACAGGACTGTTCTCAGGAGATGATCGATCCATACCAGGAGGAGTAAAGCCTGTGAATACACACACACACACACACACACACACACACACACACAAACACACACACACACGTATACACCCACACAAACACACACACGTATACACACACACACACACACACACACACACACATACACAGACATACACAAACACACACACGTATACACACACACACACACACACACACAAACACACACACGTATACACACACACAAACACACACACACAGATAGACAGAAACATAAAAGTCACATAAATTTAATCACCTGTTTCTTTTTTTCTTTTCCTTCTAGAACTAGACTGAACAGCCTTAGCTAACAGGCTAACCGGCTCCTCTGTAATTCACGGGGTTTAGAAGTGAAAGATCTCCTTTAAAAGTATAAAATATGAATAATATGCTACTGAACTGACTTACAAGCTCCAGATATTCCTGTCTCTGCCAAGAGCAGCATTAAACCCAGCGTGGGAAAATAACTGCCAATGAACGAGCCCCGATCTGGGACATTAGCTTTATGGATGCAGTTTTAAAGAAACAGCTGCACCTCGGAGATGGAGGTTTCTGACTCAGACAATTATTCGTTATGAAGTTTTTATGATTATTTGTGTAAAATGTATCGGTGACTGCAACATACAAAGAGGGATGATGGTCCATGGTTGCTTGGCAACAGTAGCCTACTTCAAATGAGGTAGAAGATCTGGGATTACTGAAGAGTACTGAAGATATAGAAGATTTGTGATTCTTTAAATAATCAATTCTCATCTGTACGTTTGCATATTTGATTTTATGATTTCACTGAAAGAATGACTGGTAACACTTTATTTGAAGGGGTCTGCATAAGGGTGACATGTAACCGTCATAAGAATGACATGGCACACGTCGTGTGCGTTAATGACGCGTTATTGATGTTTATGACCGTTGTCATAAGGTGTCGTTCGGTTTTCGGAATGTCAGGGTGACGTTGTGTGACGGTCTCTTTGTCGCGACAGCTTGACTTGATTGTTAAATCGTTATATGAACCAGTTCGAGTGTGTTTGGCCTGACTTATCCTCCAGGTTTGTGAAGTGATGGGCCCGAACAAGCGGCTGTCGTGACACCATTATAACTGTGTCATGAATACTTTGTCCTAATGACGGCACCCAAACAACCCGACATCCCGACATTCCAAAAACCGAATGGCACATTGTGACAGCAGTCGTAAACATCACTAATGTGTCATTAATGTCATTCTTATGACGGTTACATGTCACCCTTATGCAGACCCCTTCAAATGAAGTGTTTTACCGAATGATTTCCAGTGGTTCGGATGGATGGGATGCGTGAATAAGTGTGTGTACCCTGTGAGTTGGCCTGCAGGAGGCCTATACTGTCGTCGAACTGCATGGACTTGATGTTGAGCGAGGCCAGAATGCACTCCTTGTCCTGCAGAGACGCGTCGTCTATGTTGTTCTGATTGGCCGACAGGATCACGCACATGTCGCACAGGTTGATGTTGACGGCCCTCAGATCTGCTCTGCTCAGAGGACTGCCCTTCAAAAACAGGGAAACAAACAAATAAAACGCAGCAAACATCAGTCAAACACTGACGCAGGGACGGGGGGCTCTAATTCTAACAATTCTGATGAATGTTTGTAGTCCGTTAACCTGAAGGGCCGTTACTGTAAAGCACCTACCAGCGGCCCCAGCTTTTAATCGTGTGGACAGCTTGGTGCTGCCGGTGTTCATAAAAATAAAAGATTTTGTTATTAAGGTGGTATTACTGAAGGTTATTAAGGTGTTTTCTCTTGTGCCACTTGGTCTGAACTGCTGAAGTACACAGCGTCACTTTAGATTGGACTGGATCCCCAAACTGCCTCACTAGGATATTATTATTATTATTATTATTATTATTATTATTATTATTATTATTATTTATGTAATTGACTTTCAAACACCATAGTTTTTACCTTTGGCTGAAAAAAAAAAGGTTTATTTGGATGTTCTTTCAGGGGAAAATACTTATTTTCAGCTGATATCAAATATCAAGATCTGGTCAGTATCGCGTCATATCTGAAAGTATCGTGATAACAATAACACAAGACAACAGTAACACAAGATTTCTTGGCTCAGTTTTTGAGTTTTACTGGAGTCTGTGAACTGAAATGGCAGCACTGACCATCAGAATTAAATTACACTGTTCATAAGTCTGATTACAGTGCAGACTCACGGGCAGTATGGAGACTTTGGGGAAGTTGTGGAGCGTCTCCCATTCCCGCTTCAGATACTCCAGAGAGCCCACGAACACGATGGGCTTCAGCTCGTGGTAGTGGAAGTTGCTGGCCCTCAGAGGCATCACCAGGTTCCTCAGGCCAACAACAGCCGACTTCACGTCCCCGAATATGCAGACCACCACGTGGCCACTCAGCACGGTCATCGCGGCTTCACTACGGGTCTGAACAAAAAAAGTATTCGTTTATATTTTTGAGCAGTGCTGTAACTAATATAATTCATATAATGTGATAGATTTTATCCGTCTTTTGACTGTGGGAGGAAACCGGAGATCCCGGAGACATGGGGGGGGGTGTGAAACATACAAACCCCATCTACAAAATTGAACCCAAAAACCGCTCGCTACAGTACAGCATAAATTTGATACTAACATTTATAAAATCAGCCATGCTTTTAGGAGTTTTGGGAAGCTGGAATGGAATGGAAGTGTGAACTCTATTCCATATGTCTTTGTTTTGAAACATTTTAATCTAAAGCAACTTGTGATTTTTGTGTATCACTGATTTAGGTAAATGTAATGTTAGGAATCTTCCCCAAGGACTCTTACAGGTTTATTGGGGTGTGTCAATCATGGTAGGAACTGAATCCAACTCTCCTGCTTGGAAGGCAGCGCTACACGTTATCCACTACACTAACCAACCACACTGCCTAGCTGTTCCCTGTCTTGTTTGCGGTACAAGCTTCATGGTTTGTTCCTCTTCATATGTCTTGTTTGTCCCAACTGTACCTTGTTGCCTGTAGAACCGATTTCCACTGAGTTTTTAGTCTTAGTCTCAGCAGAAGAACTCACCAGAATGACCCTCTCAATGTCTTTAGAGGGGCACCAGTGAAACATCCCAGTGGAGTCGTACTTCTTCACATTAACGTCCATTGTTTCCATCTGATCGTGGCTGGGGATCAGGAGAGGGTCATGCCTGTCAAGGAAGGAAAAGCCTTATTATAACATATTACATATTTTTACATAAGCCCCGCCCACAAATGTGCTCTTTTGTAGCAGCGACTGTGAGGTCGGACAAGCTGGTTACAAAACTAAAGCTCTGGTGTACGCATTCTTCTAAGACCTATACAGTATCTATAATAACAGTCCTTTCCATACCTGGCATTATTACATTAACACACATCTAAGGGATGACCAAAACACAAAGCCATTTATTGCCAGGCATTGTGAAAGCATCTACCGTGACCACTTGTGATCAGATTTTTTACATATTTCTTACAAGATTTGTGGACGTGGTTTAGGACACAGTCTCATTTGATCGACCACTACTGGGGTCTGTGGGACACTGTGGAGGTTTTATTCTAAGTGATTCCTTTAACATGGAGCTGTAAAAATGAACAGACTGTCTTCAGTAAGGTGGATCAGTTTGTGAAAACAGACCCTGTTGTGTAAAATGGTGCCGCAGTGATCGGTTCCACACTGAAGTTCACTTCATTTTTACAGCTCACAGTAAGTCATACTGCATCCTAAACCAGGTCCACTAGTCTGATCCACCTTAATAAAGAGCTGGATGTGGTCTGAGGAGTTTGGGCTGAAAAGATTTGGGTGACTGTTGACTTAGCAGCATTAGCCTTGTAGCTCTAGTTCTAAAGGAGCATCGGTGTTCTCACCTCAGGGTCTTTGGAGAGCAGTTGGGCGACGTCCTCATTCCTCCATTACGTTGTTTTTTCTTTGGGGACAAAGTGGACTGGTGCACTTCTTCAACTGCAACAACACAGACGTTAATCTGAGCTACAATGACCAGACTAACCTGTTAATTACAGTCACACCTGTCAAAGCACAATCAGTCAGAGCTCAGAGACTCCAGGGAGACGAGGGAGACGAGGGGAATGAGGGGAACGAAGGGAACGAAGGGAACGAAGGGAACGAAGGGAACGAGGGAAGACACAGACAGATAGAGGGTGAGAAAGAATGAAAGCGAGGGAACTGAACCAATGTGTTAATGTGTTGTATGTGTTGCTGACCAATCACCCAATAGAAATCAAAGTAGCATTAACCATGGCAACACCTACACACACACGTTTCCACACACACCAACCTTTACACACACCGCAGTTTAGCATCATGTACGGTTACGGTTAGGCAGGAAGTTTCAATGCAAATATAAAATTGACCCTCTGGCTCCACCTACAGACATGTTCTTTTATAACGACTGTTGCTAGGCTGGAAAACTTTATTGGAACTAGGTCAGTATCACAGCATATTAAACTTGATAGGTAACGTTATGTAGCGAGCCTAAACTCATTCAGTTAAAAGGAACGAATATAACGTAGCAACAGCTTCTACAAAAGAACACGTAGGTGGAGTTTGGACAGGACTGACATTAGTATTAACCCTATGAGGTCCATCATTGCGCAGATAATCAATGTAAAAAATTGGAGTAAGAAAAGACATCCTTACTTAAAGACATCAGACCTCCACAGCTTTCCACCGACCTCAGATCTGGTCGATCACCCAAGACGTGTTCGGAATCCACATTTTCACTCTTTACTTCAAAACTGGAGCTACAAACACACGCCTCATTTGATCGACCACTTCTGGGGTCTGTGGGACACTGTGGATGTTTTATTCTAAATGATTCCTTCAACGTCTGTGAATTTAACAGAAAAACTCCATACTGTAAAAGCATGTATTTCAATATTTTTTACATATTAATTTATAGTATTGGGCAAAAGTCAGCAGAGAACGCACTTTTACACCAGAGCCTTCCTTTACATTATGTGGCAGTAGCTTTTATCCAAAGTGACTTTCAGTTTCTTACTTTTCACACATGTAGGCCAATGTAGTGTTGGGAGTCTTGCCTAAGGACTCTTACTGTTGTATTGTAGTGTAGGGTAGGAATCAATCTTAATACACCATTTCTATTTATTTGTTGAATTTAACAATGGAATGGTGACCTGTTCAAGGTGTTTCTCCCCCACCCCCCCCCATGGTTAAGATAAATAATTAGTCCTTATTATTATTATATTGTTTCAGGTTAGACTCAACATATAGGTTAAACTCAACATATACATTGAAAATATGTAAAAAAAAGAATACAGAATTTGACCAGGGGTATATGTACTAACCATAGAAATAACACTGGCCTCATTGATGGTCCTCATAGGCTTATTGTTCAACAAAGAACATTATTACATCCATACATTATTAAAATTAAGTGCTTGTCTGAACATTCTTCACTCTGGGTTTCCATCCGTGTTACCATGTCAAGACTGTTTGGGCAACAATGGAAAATGGTCTGCACTGAATTTACTCTGTTCAAACATGTGCACCTGTTTCATGGACTTGTTTACCACTGCAATTACTGCTAAAACGACAACCCAGAGTACCGTGCAAAGGTCATGAGACACTCTTTCTCACATAAAAATAGTTTGATGTAGTTTGTAAATATTTGCTTTTTTCAAAAAATAGAGTACTGTGCAAAAGTCTAGATTTCATTTCCTCTTATTTCTTAACATTTTCCTTCCAGATATCCAGACTGTCTTGTATGTTAATGTGTTCTTGAGGAACAGTTCTCCAGGCTTCCTGAAGGACTTCCAGAGACTCTCATTTCCAGTC
>JBBPCX010000118.1:309895-332502 GCA_037974365.1 Hydrocynus forskahlii | reverse complement strand
TAATAATAATAATAATAATAATAAATAGCAATGATAACAACAATAATAATAATACCCAAGTTTATTAACACAGTCCATTATCATACATAAAGGTAAATTAATTAAGGATTAAACTAATAGGAAGTAAAAAAATATAAATAGTTAAATATATCAATAAAAGAAAGTGCAATAGATCTACAGATATTTAAAAGAAGGTGGAGGAGAACAGTGCAGTTTTCAGCAGATCTTTAAAGCTCCAGTCGGTGCAGATCTGATTCTGATGGGCAGTTGGTTGGACAGCATAGTGGATACATAATTTCACCAGGTTTAGTTTCAGATCTTTTCTCCTCTAGCTGAGCAGCTCCTGCTGATCCAAGAGACCCACCAGGACCATAAACATTAAATATATCAGAGATAATAATTATATAATCAGGATATGTTTGAGATCTTTCCCTTAGAAGGCTAGTAATGCTGTCTTTTTACTGAATTGCATTGAATTATGTTTGTAAAACACAAACCGTTCTATATAAACTTTTTCCTCTTATTTAGGTGTTACGTAAGCACACAGACAGGCACACTTGAGGGGAGGAAATTATATAAGTGCTATGTCAAGATGTTCCGATGACTGGAAAGTTTCTTAAGTCGCTCTCTTACCGCAGTTCCTTTCTCTCAAGCCTTGAATTTAAAGCTAGTGTCGTACATCCTACAGAAAACTTAGTTCACATAAGGATAGACTTCCTCTGCGCTTATCAAAGGCCTTGTGGTTCTGAAGTGTTCTTAGAGCTCTCCTTTGGTGTGTTCCTCTGGAGCTCCTTCCAGTCTGAAGAGTTGGTTTGAGATTGGATGGTTCAGGGTCGGGAAAGTGCGTGTTGAGTCCGCTGAGTGTGTACATTTTCACATACATGTGCAGTCAAGATAGTAAAACAAAATAATAAAAGTCATTATTTGTTGCAATATGAAATGACTGACATTGACTTCACTAGTGTGAAGCTGTGAGACTAAAGTGGCTAGCAGGCCATCAAATCTTACTAAAAGGGAACAAAAGGTTTTAGACACTTGTTTTTGTTATTTGATATAATTCCAGTGTATATATTCCCATGTAAACATAATAATGACACACGTAGGGGAAAAATGTTCTACAAAAGCGCACCACCAATAACTTTCCATCCAATTCCATGCATAATTAAATATTTCCTGATACTAAAAGGGGAAAAAAGTATTTCGACTTTTGTTTTTTTATAATTTAATTTGATTCTAGTGTATATATTCACATGTCAGTCTATAATGTAATGTGTGGAAAATGTTCTGCAAAAGAGCACCACCAACAGCTTTCCATCAAATCCCGTGTAAAATAAAATATCTGCTTTTCTGCATGAAAACACAAACATGACACATATGGAGGAATAGAATCATTTTTTTTCTGCTTGTTTCCATTGGCTACAAGTGAGGAATTATCAAATTGCTTACTTCCTCAACAGTAATGACTCTGAAGTAGGCTTTGGATTCATTGGGTTTTAGGCAGCGTGTTTTAGATTTATTTGCTGCAGACCTGCAAAGATTATTCGACCCCTTTCTCGGAACTGATGTGTAGACTTTAAAGAGGTGAATGGATTTGCCAGAACTGGTGCTAGCAGGCAAACAAGTAAGAGCACCAAGAAAACTTTAAGTTTTTGAACCATAAAACATTGCACAAAGTGTAATGGACTGCACAAAGAAACACACAGTTCTTTTCTTTCGTCAACTTTTGACGGCCAGTTTTCTGCAAAGACCACATCTGTCACATTTCGAATTGTTTGGGTGAACCCCTAAACTTTTAAGCACTGAGACTTCCTCTAAGATAATGCCGCATGCTAATTGCTCTCAGCTATCGCATGGGACGCATTTGCATCACAACACTGTTGGAGAGCATTAATTTCTCATTACTGTCAGTTTCGTGCCTTACCTGCTGTGTTTTCTCCCGATGGAGGACACGCTACGGCGGAACCCGAGTACGGCTCGTGATGCTAACAGGAGCATTCACAAGTCGGCCGCTAGCTTCCTGTCTGACAGAGAGAGCTCTGCTTCATTAGCCTGCCCGCATCCACAGTGAACATTAATGTAAAACTAGATTGAAATCATTTAGATGAGATATTAACCTCTAACAAACACCCCAGGGCTGATGGAGGCTGCCTTCAGAATGGATCCCGCCATGTTCCCGTTCATGAGAGCGGCGATTTTCGGCCGACTTCCTGAAGGAGAGGATGGTTGATGCTTCTTGGCGCTGGTTCAGCGCTTCTTGGCAATGGGCGAAGGAAATTTGGAAAGAGTATAATCAAGTAAACATTAATAAAGGAAGGAGGAAGAGCAATGAGGTAGAATCAGAGTAATTCAATTTAGCGAAAATGAGCCCGGAGCAGGAAGCCACGAGGGGATGCGGGGCTTGGATGGCTTTTTGTGTTCGAACATGCAGATGCTTGTGGGCAACAACACTTATAATAGCCCTCTCGAGATCAGAGGCGGCTTCCATCAGTGACGTTACCGGGCCTAGAGACTTTGCCAGAAAAGCCGAGGGAGTGGCAGTTGCACGCGTCCTTATTGGTTGGACTTGCCTGATTTAGGAGTGCTTTGGAAGTGCCATTTCAATGCGTCTGGACATGGCCACCAGTAAAAATGAATTATCGTGCCATTAGCGCATGTTAATATCAGTCATGAATGGAAAGTTAATAAGCAAACAGATGGGCACACTTGAGGGGGGGGAAATTATATAAGTGCTATGTCAAGATGTTCCGACGACCGAAAAGGTTCTTAAATCCCTTTGCACTCTCTCTTACCGCGGTTCCTTTCTCTCACTCAGAGCCTCAAACTTAAAGCTAGTGTCGTACATCCTACAGAAAACGTAGTTCACATAAGGATAGACTTGCTCTGTGCTTATAAAAGGCCTCGTGGTTCTGAAGTGCTCTTAGAGCTCTCCTTTGGAATGTTCCTCTGGAGTTCCTCCCGAGCTGAAGAGTTGGTTTGAGATTGGATGGTTCAGGGCCGGGAAAATGTGTTGATTCTGCTGAGTGTGTACATTTTCACATACATGTGCATTCAGTGGTGCCCAAAAGTAACAAGTAATAAAACAGTACAAAAAGTCATTATTTGTCACAATATTTACATTTACGGCATTTAGCAGACGCTTTTATCCAAAGCGACTTCCATTCCCTAACTACACAGGACAGTCTCCCTGGAGCAACTTGAGGTTAAGGGTCTTGCTCAGGAACCCAGTGGTGGTGTGCTGAAGGTAGGATTCGAACCCATGACCTCTTGGTCCAAAGGCAATTATCCTACCCACTGAGCTACCACCACCCTGAAATATGAAATGCACACACTCTCAAATGTAGTTAAGCAAGACATAGTGGGTTTCTAATGTTGATTTCTTTTGTTTTCAAGGCAAATGTGGCCAACAAGTTGTGGAAACTCACTGCTAAGGGAAACCAGTGTTTAAACTTTTGATTTTGTTATTTGATAGAATTCTTGTGTATATTTTAACTTCACATTTAAACATATGTCTTAAAAAATATGAAAGAAAAGGTAAGAATTCTAAAGTATAAACAAATATGTTTCTTTTAACTAAATCAAAATGTAACTTTGAATAAGGAAAACTATGTTTGAAACTATGTTTAAATATACTCTGTATATTTAAAGATGCTGCAGTGTTGTACTCTGATGTACTCTGATGCAGCACTATAATGTTGCAGCAGTTTTTGTTTCTGCACTTTGTCTGTCTCTTGGAGGCCTTGCTCTACTTAAACTATACTTTTTACTCTTGAATCTTGAAATATACATAAATATGTGACTGAATAAAGAAAAATTACATGTTTTTTTTTACATATGAATGAAAAAAAATATGCTAGACATTTCTATGTAGAAAAAAAAAATGCTAGGTATTTATAGGTATAGGCAAACAAACAACATGCTGGGCATTTAAGCAAGACAACAAAAAACAAACATACACCCTGAATAACTATAGACTGAGTTCTAAACAGTGAAGGTGTCGCATGGCCCAGCCAAACCCCTGACTTGAACCCTTTTGGAAATTAATGCAGAAATTTTGAAATTGCAGATCCATCGGTGGGACCCCCGTAACCTTGGCTGGCCAAGAGGAGCGGGTCTAGAAAGCTAATATCGGCTTGTTCCAAAAACATCGGCTTGTTCCAAAAATCTAGTGGCCTTCCAAGAAGAGTGGAAGCTGTTATAGCTGCAAAGGGGGACCAACTCCATATTAAAGTCTGTGGATTTGAATGCAATGTCATTAAAGTCCCTGTTGGTGTAATGGCCAGGCGTCCCAATACTTTTGTCCATAAAGTATATATATGTAAATCTATACACTTTCGCTCAGAGGATGTCAAGATATTTTTATGTACATTTTTCCCCCACCAGTTTGCACTGTGCGAGCTAAATCATCACACAATTGCCTCAACAGCTCCTAAGTACTCTCAGATAGACTTGATTCTGTGTTTTCTGTCACAGTATGAGGTATAACTAAAAATATCCGCAGCAGCCATCTCGAAGCCCATGTTTTTCACTTTTGTTGTGTTGTTCGAGTTCATAAAACTCCATTAGCAACTCTGCTTGAGCTTTCACGGTGTAGTCCAACCTAAGGATGGCTTAGGGTCTATCGTTTACCGTGTAAACCAAAAAAACGCACTGCAACATGACGACGGAATGTTCTATTATCGCCTGACTGCAGATATGTCGCTATTTCAGGCCTCCATGAGTGCGTTCTCATAAGCGCCGTTGTTTTTAGTATTCAGCGTTCATGACAAATGACAGCACTATTCATCATTTCAGCCAGCGACATGCCTGATGATGGCCTGTACAGGTGGGCTGTATAGGTGGGTTTATTTGTGCTCTTCCAGAATAGAAGTGCAGTGTGGCCTGCGGAGCAGTATTCTGGAGCAGGTCAAGAGCAGGTCACAACAGATGACCATGGATTAATGACTGTGGTGAACTTTCCTTGCATTAGTGGTTGAATAGTGGCCACCCAAACTTTTCCTTGGAGCCCCAAGGCCCAGCAGGTTTAACTTCAGACTCTAAATCCAACATACCTGACTACAATACACAGATGATCTTCAACACAGTGATACAGTAAAGGCTGCTCGATGCATGATGCTGCACAGTTGTCTTGCCTGACTGATCACCTTGGGACCCCAGGACACCAGCTTCCCGGACCTGCAATCGCTGGGGCTCCGTCCTAAAATGCCCTCAACTGGTTCGGCTGCTTACGACTCCCCACATGCTCCTCCCCTAATCAGGGGCAACTGCAGCTTAAATCTCCGGCGATGATGGTTGTCCTTGTTCCTGTTGTTTATGGACTACAGGCTCTCAACCTCCCTTCCAACGAAATTTACCTCTATGGACTCTTGAATTGGAACTGTACTTTGGGTGTGACTGATGATGAAGTACAGAGAAGATCAGATACTGAGAAACACAGTGTGAATTGACACTTAACCAAAAGTGACTGGCCTTAGCAGAAGCAGCACAGATGCAAACCTGCACTGTCCACGTGTGCGACCTGGTGTTCGGTTCACTTCAGGAGCCGAACGTGAGTTAGACGGTCTATTGAACACAATCTTCTAACTCAGCCAGGGTCTACACTTCCTCACAAATTGTTTAATTAAGGCAAAACAGCTGTGAAAACCTCTGCCAATCCAAGGTACTGTTCTAATTAATTCTGTCAAGGTATCACTGGCAAATTAGCCGCATTTTAATGAACAAAACCGTATTACATTGAATGATTCACTGAACTATTTAAATTTCATTATTCCATTTTGGTGATGAGGGAGGCAATTAGTTTTTCTCAGCTCAGAAGCTTCTTATGAAGATCTATTAAGGCTCAGTCGAGCTGAGTGTTAACACGCGTACACGCACAAACACAGGCCAGCGCTTTGGCGCACCATGTTTTATTTTCTTTCTTTCTTTGCCGTCGTTTCGCAAAGATATTCAGTTTTCTTCTCCTGAGTGCTTTTCTGTCTTTTCTTTAAAAAAAAAGTCTTTCATACGAGTGAAAAATTGATGCAAACATGCTTGAAGCCATGGAGGCTTTTGAAGCTCTTCTTTACACGCTGTGAGGCACGTTGACCTCCACCCACATCGTAAACGCGTGGGGACAGAATGCCGAATAACCCATGTAGTCGAGGTGAGGCGTCAATGGAAAACAGGTTGTATGTATAAACACAGCCAACAGGCAGGATTTGTAACATTTGAAAAATGCTAATCCCCCCCAACGACACATTATCAAACATTAGGGGAAACAAACAAAACAGTCTAGATGAACGTAAACCACTGTCCCGTGCCATCTCACATGAAAAGTGGCTGTTATTAATGTGTCTTGGACAACACGCGCTAATAGCGCCAAGCGCAAAGCTGATTAGCCTTTTCAAACGGAGCCTGGCCGTTCCGGTGACCGCCCACACGAACACCGGCACAGAAATGAAGACATGGCGCTCGGAGGCATTGTCTCCGAGCACCATGCGATTCAATACCATGGAAAATGAGACCATTTTCCTTTCGGTTTTCCTGTTTCTGCGGGTGGTTATTTATGCTGAAACAGTAGGAGCCAGTATTAAATGCTGGCATAAGGAGGTGCTAACGTTTCAGTCACGTTCTCACAGAAGAGATGTGTATTGATGGATTGACTTGGACTTCTCGACCACATGGACCAGCATCATAAATTGCTGACATCTGACTCTCTCTCTCTCTCTCGCCCTCTTTCTTTCTCTCTCTCTCTCTCTCTTTCTCTCTCTCACCCTCTTTCTCTCTCTCTCTCTCTCTCTCTCTATATATATATATATATATATATATATATATATGTACAGAGTTGATGTATAAATATATGTAAGAACACTGTGGATACACACACACACACACGCACACACTCAGGTACACAATGGAGTGGCAGGCATGGGCAAAACAATGGGAATGCACCAGAAAAATTGCACATTATAAATTGCACATTTATAAATTGCACATTTTGCCCAGTAATGAAAATTCCACCCCAAAAATTGCACAAGTTGCATTAGAAAAATTGCACGCAAGTAGTCGTATTGCACATGAAATAAACTACTTTTTCTTTTCTTTTTCTTTCTCCCTCTCACTTTCTTGTGCTCTCTTTCTTTAATAATATATATAAATAATATATATATATATAAATATCTGTACTCATAGGGATGGGTAATATGGCAAACTTATATCACAGTATGAACATGATATTTATTCATGAAATACATGAATTTCACACAACAAATCCAGTTAAACGGGACTGATGATGCTGTGCAGTTTGTCAGTGTTCTTTATGTACTGACAGTACATCAGATATGCTCCCATTGTGACTGTGGTGTCATTTATTGCAATAATGATAAATGCTGTCACGTTTTTATAGTCTTCATAAATTGTGATTCTGCTGATGCAGTTTGAGGATCCCTGCTTGCTTATCAAGCTCAGAAACTCCAATATCATGATACACACTGTATATCGTTTAAAAAAGTAGTCATATTAAAGTATTTTCCACCACATGCAGTATTTGCATAGGCTTGCCACCTTCTAGTGAAACGAATCTATAATGAATCTGTAATGTTACAGATTCTTAGAAGTGTGGACAGTGTTTCTCAGTGGTCAGTGTCATCTCAACCAATTACACCATACAGAGATGAAATTGCGAAACTCAGGTTCCACAGTGCACCTATAGTGTCGTACACATGAGATGTTGTGCAACATACAAAACAGTATAAAATAAGAGTAAGAGTGAAATCTTTTGTACGAATGTAATGTCCTGGAATGTTAGAATCAACACCACACAGGTTTAAAATAATAATAATGATATAAAAAAAAAAGGTTGAAATAATTATCATCATTATTTCCAGTATTAATTAAAAGGCTTACTTTACCCACACTTAAGTCACAGAAGGCCAAAGAATCGTTCACGTTTTCACTCACTCCCGCTCGCACACACCCCGGCCCCGTCATGCGTTTAATCTTGCCCAGAAGATGATACGTTTAATGCGGGCTTCTCCCTCTTTTCGATACCAGGCACGCCTCACTTTAATAATTGAGGGTGAGAGGGCGAGAGAAACGTAGCTTTTCATCCATCATCTACACACTGATCTGTTATGATACTTTCTCCTCTCCTCTCTCAGACACCCCGGTGAATTATTAATGCGTTTTAAATTGCGCTCACGTCTTTATATAATTAGGGGGAGAGAGATAGAGGGAGAAAAAGTGAGAGCGAGGGAGATGCATCCATTATGTATGGAGCTGGGAGTTGTATATTTGCCTTCATGGGGAATTATCTTGGTGACATCTTTTAAACAAATGTATTTACAAATGAATCCCCACTTTTTTTTTTGGTCACACCGGAGGGGCTGTGTCCGGTCCAGTTTGTTTGACGAAGAGTCTTCAGCCACTTTTCGTCATCGAAGTGCTGGAGGAGCCCACGGCAAGACCAGGCTCTCATTAGAACTGTGGCCAAGGAGACCGGAGGGACGTGTCTGATGCTGTGGTTTCCACTCTCAGTCCTGGGAAGCTCCTGCTTTGTCTTTTTCCCTCTGACTCTCTTGCATCAATTCACCTCAGTTCACAGCTTGTAGAGTAGAGAAACGTTCAGAGTCTGATGTCCTGGTGAAGCCGCGGGGCATTAAAATTCAAGATTCAAGATTCTTTATTTGTCACATGCATAGTTATACAAGTACAACACACAGTGAAATGAATCCTGAACACTCCTTTTTATGACTGTGCAACATTATAAAATGAGTACAAATTTCAATTTAAAAACAAATCTAAAATCTAAAGTAAAAACATAAACAAGGAAGACAAGATAAAGATAAAATATGAAGCTAAATCAGAGTATTTCAAGTTTGAGTTACAAGCGAAGCAACAGAAGTTGTATTAAAGTTGAATTTCATAATGCTAGACTGTATTTTGGCCAAAATCAAGACAATAAAAAAAGAAAATGCATGTTACTCACCTAATATTTAGTAAAAATACACTCAGTATTCTTTGCCAACAAAAACATTTGCATTATCTTCATGTTCCTTTATTAGCCAGAAAATGTCTTATTTTATATTTATTATTACTGACCCATAAAAGATATTTCACAAGCTATTAAGTGCCGGAACAGTTAACGGTTGCATCTAAAGTTAAAGTTAAAGGACAGTCTAGAATTTGACCCTGCATCACAAAACAACCGGTTAATAGGAGTCAGACCTGCACTGTTACAGATTCTGTCATCTTAGAAAGGAAACTGGGTTTATTTCATACATTTTCATTTACAGTTGTTCACGCAACAACTTCATATAACATGTCTGCATATTTAGTTTATTGAAAAAATAAGTAATTTTTTTAAATCTCAATAGACTTCTGGTGAAATGTAAGATTTCAAATTGCATTAACTTGCTTCCCAAGAAACACGAGCCAGTCGCTGTGAAGTCTGAGATTTCCATTCAGTTAGATTAACATTATTGTCCAAGAATGAAATTTGGTTTGAACACAGTCAGACTGGCCCAGTTTCATTGTTGGGTGGGTATTTATAGTGTATGTAAACTTTGTCCCAAAGCAAATTCCTTGTATGTGTGAACATACATGACAATACTGTATTCTGAGTCTGATCTTTTTTACCCACTTTAACCAATTTATTTATTACCAAATGCTTTCTACAATATCTCCACATAAATCGACATTAAATAATCAACAGAGTGCAACAACAACTAAAACAGTTCAAACAACACAATAAATATATACTATAACAATATACAGTAATGTAATGTAATGGTATAGTGTGAACAGGGTGATTATTATTGCACAGGATGCAGTTACAGCATTGAACAAAGTGCATGGAATGACAGAAACAATACAATAGTAAATAGACAATATAGCTATGCAGCAACAGTGTGAACGGGATGTAAATCTGAGACAATACAGTAAGCAGAGCATATAGCAGTGAACAGTAAAGTGTGAAAGGCATGCAAACCTTTCAGAATAAATAATGTATAAGATTCAGATTCGGATTGTGGTTCTCATGAAGGCCACAGAGTTCAGACCAGCACATCTTAGAGCATAATCTTTTGTAATTCTGTTAGGAGTGCATAAACACTGGATTAACAGATTATTGTTCTTATCTTCAGATCTCTTGTCTCTTGAATGAGTACAGTAAGTGATTTGTGTTATCATATCATAATTCCTCTGAAATGTACAGTATACTCTATCCATCAGCCTATTGTAATTCAGACATTAGCGACGGAGCACACGGAGAGCATTAAAGGAGCGCAGTTATGCATTTTAAAGTAATACATTTATGGCCACTATGTGAATTATCTGTCTTGTCTGGACGCTCCCCCAGGCCCTGGCTGTTAGAAGAAGAAGTGCAAAAAAAAATGCCCACCGTCGACTCTTTTAGAAGAATGTGGGAATGGCACCACCCTGGTCCTCCTTAGTTTAATGGGTGTTGGCTCTGTACATTTTACTGGAGCATATGCCTCTGTGCTGGGCTTTGGGAGGTGACCATATGCCAGAGGCAATCCTCCAGAGCGCTGCTGTTTAGCATGGTTCCTCCGAGCGGCAGGAGGCCTGTGGGTAGCGGGCAGACTTGGTCTGAGTTTGTCTAGCACTTGTGCTGATGGATGTGGAGCAGGACGGGAGGAAGGCCCGGGATAATGATGCTGATGGTCGTTTTTCTCTGCCCTCCCCCCCACGTCCCCCTGGCACTTTCGATGCAGTAGAAAGATTGCAACTGGGCCATTCTCACATCTGCTAGGGTCACGTGGCCCACCGGAGCCCACTTAAAGCTGAAGGATGAGCATTATTCTCTCTTTTATTGCGCCTTCTCAAATGAAGCATCATGTGTGGGGTAGTCATCATTTCTCTGGTTTAAAGGTGGGCAAAAATAAGGCATTGCTATACGTGACCTTTTCACATCACACTCAATATCACGGCATTTCGAAGATGTTTCAGAGGAGAAAATCAAACCGTTTGTGAAAGAAAAAATGGGCTAATATTCATTCAGACAATTGGTCTAAATCTTCCTTTTTATGATCCAAGCAGTTTTTCAGTATTCTAGAAGAACTGATCATGTCCAATATAGATCCATATATCCAATGTATTAATACTAATATATTTAATATTAAGTGTAACTCACCACGGTAACAATAGGTTATGATTATATTGTCCACTTTTACTTTATAACTAATAAAACCTAACGGAGAGCCTTGACATTGGAATTTCACACAAAATGTGTTTTTCAAAGAGAAAAAGATGTCAGTTAAATCAGTTTGATTGATTAAGTACTACTGAAGGTTATGAATACCAATATGAATAGATCTGAAAAAAGTCACTTTTCATACATTTGATAAGACATGCCCTCTTTTTTGGCAAAATAAAATTATTGAGCAGCTTTCAACTACAAATGATGACTACTAGAGGTCTGCTGGCTGACTCATGCCTGGGAGGACAAGATAAAATATCTGGTTTTGGTCCAGGCTTAGGCCCTTTTTCATATATTGTGCTTAGATTTGTTTTCCAATGAGTTTTCCATGTGTTAGATCTTCTCACACATGTTCTTTCTTTTAATCTCTTGCACACATAGTACAGATCCGTTCCTTCAGCAGTTTTGGTGTAAGCTGAAACACACGCTAGCCAAGCACTTTACATAGGTGTAAAATCGTAAAAACACAACTAAGCCACAGAAAAAGGAAAATGAAAACTCCCTCACTCAAACGCCGTGGTACTGCGTATTGTTCCATCGCGCGTGACCAAACTAGTTTGCCCGCGTATTCCGTAAGTACGAGGCTAATGGTGTTAGTCGAGTGGGAGTGAGCGTCGTAAACTCGAGACGTATGTCGAGACTGTTGTAACTCGAGGACCCCCTGTATCTGATGTGCTGTCCTTCTCGTCATGGTGTGTGGAATAGCTCCACAGGTGAATGTGCCCCTCAGGGTTGGGTAGGTGGGAAGGTCACCACGGATCATTCAGCTTGATTTTTGAGTTGAGGAACTTTAGCACAGTGTTTCAGAAGAGGGTGGATGCTGGTGTCTTCCAGGAATGATGAAAAAAATCACCAGCAACTTGTCCAAATCCGTTCAGGCCACCAGTCAATATGGGCCTCAGTTTCAGGTTTGGGCTTCAGTTTCATAAATGTAATGGAATTGAATTATTCAAACACTAGCAAAGGAGCACATTTAGAACATAGCTGGTAGTGGTTAGGGCATTCATCCTGTGATCAAGAAGTCGTGGATTCAATTCCCAAGACCGCTAAGCACCTCTGAGGTACCCTGAGCGAGGTAGCGTCCCCACACACTGCTCCCCGGGTGCTGTGTTCCTGGCTGCCCGCTGCTTCACTTGGTAAATGGGTTAAATGGGTTAAATACAGGGGAAGAATTTCATGCTGTTCACACTGTGTGCTGCGGTGTGTTCACGTATCACATAGTGCTTTCACTTCTAGTTGCGTAGTTACTCTTAAAATTGTGGGTATGAATCAGGTTCGGGCTTCAGCTTCATACCCTCATTACTACAGTCACATTTGTGCACTAAGTGGATTTTAACATTTGTAATCATATTAAAATTTGAACCAAATTGAATCCATTTGTTCAGAAATGTAGAAACTGTAATTGCGTTATTGTGAGGTCAGACATTTGGATCCATTTAACACATGTTTCAGACGGGATTCAGTTCTGGTTTTGTGCCATGTGATCATTGTGTCCATGAGTCTGAGTGCTGTGGGTTGACTGAGCGTTATAGCCTAGATCAGAAGCCGCTTCTGTGTTAATGCAGAGGGTTGTCTCGCCCTGGAGATTGTAGATGGCACATGGGTCCCTCTGTAAGGAGCCATCCGGAGCCTGCAGCTGCCTGATTACTCCGGATGTTGAGGAAGAGGGCGCATTTCCAAGCATGTCCCTCTTAATGACAAAATTATGACCCCGCCACCATCTGACACTCAGTCAGGCTCGGCCAATCAGACGCGGCCTTAGTCTCTGGCAGAACTGTGAGTCACTGGCGTGATGATAGCCAAGGCTCCTCTGAATGACAATAAATGACAGTTGGTGGAAGAGCTTGTTTAAAGCTTGTGTTTCAAAGTGAAAATTTCGTTATTTAGCTCCGGATCTCCTACCAACATGCTTCTTCCTTCTGGGAGATACAGTGGCAGTCAAAAGTTTGGGGACAAGTTTTCAAGTTTTCTTTGTCAGTTATTAGCAAATTAACACATTAAATAATAATGTCGACTACAATATCACACATTTGAATATTACTGCCCCAATAAAAAGCACCTACAGCACCTACACATTTTCATTCTTGCTGAATCAGACTGTATGAAGAAAATCTGGAGCAGTTAAGTGAGAGGTTTAATTACTAGCGTACTTTTGTTTTGGACAGATATTTAAACATATTACTTTTTCCTCAAGGTGATTAAGGCAGTCACTCAGTCAACACTATGCAAATTATGTTCAGCATTACACTGCAAAGCAAATAAACCAAACAAACAAACAAAACCAAATCATGAATGGACAGAATGCCTTCAAGCCACTAATATGTCCTGTACTGTCACCATGCCAACCCTAAGGACAGCAGTGGGGGAAAAACAGTGGGGGGAAAAAAATCAGGTCACGTGTGGAGGGTTAATTAAAAATATAATATAAATAATATAAAATAGTAAACAGTAGTTTTGCAGTCTGACAGGTATATTTGTTCTGCAAGATGATTCTAATCAATCACTTATTATGTATCACTCAAATCAGTCATGCGTGGGGTATAGTCTTTACTAATTATAATGATTATTTATGTTTTGCTATCTGAGATGGATGGATGGATAGATGGATGGATGATGGATGGATGGATGTACTGACAGACAGACAAATGGATGGATGGGTGGACAGATGGAATGGAGGAGTGGATGATTGGATGGATGTACACGCAGACAGACTGGCAGATGGATGAAATGGACAGATGTATGTACAGATGTACAGACAGACAGACTGGCAGATGGATGGGTGGACAGATGCATGAATGGATGAATGGATGGATGGATGGTTGTACAGACAGACAGACTGGCAGATGGATTGGGAAACGGAAGGATGGATGGATGGATTGTTGGATGTTTGGACACATCTGATGGATGGATATATATGTACAGAGGGACAGACAGATGGATAGGCAAATGGATGGACGGATGAATGAATGAATGGTCGTACAGATGTACAGACAGACAGACTGGCAGATGGCTGGGCAGACAGATAGATGGACGGATGGATGGATGGGTCTACAGACAGATTAG
Organism: Hydrocynus forskahlii; assembly: GCA_037974365.1. Classification (NCBI taxonomy): domain Eukaryota; kingdom Metazoa; phylum Chordata; class Actinopteri; order Characiformes; family Alestidae; genus Hydrocynus; species Hydrocynus forskahlii. Next base: position 318,245 of record JBBPCX010000118.1, on the reverse strand, counting down.
CCGGCTGACGGATGGATGGATTGTTGGATGTTTGGACATGTTTGATGAATGGATATATGTACAGAGGGACAGACAGATGGATAGGCAGAGGGATGGATGGATGGATGGATGGATGGATGGATGGATGGATGTACAGATTTACAGACAGGCTGGAAGTTGGATGGGCAGACAGATGGATGGATGAATAAATGGATGGAATGTTTGGACATATTCGATGGATGGATATATGTACAGACAGACAGACAGATGGATAGGTGGATGGATGGATGGATGTATGGATGGATGGACGTACATATGTACAGACAGACAGACTGGCAGATGGATGGATGGGTAAATGGATGGATGGATGGATGGATGGTTGGACATATGAATGGATGAACAGAAAAGCCATTGAAACGTTTTGAAATGGTTGGACTTGTTGATAGGCGGTGTCCACGTCACCATGTTGCAAAACCATCTTAGTCATAATGTTTGTCAGACTGGTAATTAAGTGCTGTAAAACTGCAGGACCTGGCAGCCCTGATGCAGTTTGCAGAGCTCTCTGAAAGTCATGATTGTCTAATTTATTGAGAGACGAATGACATATTGTGTAACTGGTGTTAATCCGTGCTGCAGGACTGGGTTTGGCAGTTACTCTGGTCGTGCTGTGAGGCTCGGAGAAGTGTGAAAGCGTCAGGGAGTTTCCTGGGAGGCTGTTGGCTCCGCCATGCTCTCCCTCCTCTCCCATATGGCGACTGCTATATCGCCGGCTCCCTCGCTCTCGGAGAAACCGATGCCGGCAATGTTAAATCAGGTGGTAATGTAGCAGCGCCTGTCTGAACCAAAACTCCACAGTGCTCAAGGTGGAGTTTGGATACGACAGTATTGCTAATTGCCGTTTGCCTTAAAGGAGCAGTGAAGGCTAACGAAGCCAACAAGTGATGGAAGCTTATAGAGCAGTGAGTAGTTTCATGTAATCTGTCTGATTAATCTTAATTCTCCCTCTGTTCACACTGCAACACCAGTCTATCATCCCTCGGGTTTCTTTCCACTTCTATAACCAGGTGGAGGAGAGTCTTCTGACAGACGGCTGGATGCTTCATGTAGCTGGATTTCCAACTTTTGTGATCAAAGTTCATCTCTTTCTTTCTTTTACTCTCTCTCTCTTTCTCTTTCTTTCTCTCTGTTTCTCTCATTCTCTCTCTCTCTCTCCATCTTTCTTTCTTTTACTCTCTCTCTCTTTTCCTTTCTTTCTCTCTCTCTCTGTTTCTCTCTCTACCATTCTCTCTCTTTCTCTCTCCCTTTCTTCCTTTACTCACTCTCTCTCTCTCTCTGTGTTTCTCCCGCTATCATTCTCTCCCTTGCTCTCTCCCTCATTCTCTCTCTCTCTGTTTCTCCCTGTATCATTCTCTCTTTCTATCTCTCTCTCTCTCTCTCACTCTCTATCTACCATTCTCTCTCCCTTTCTTACTCTTTTTTCTGTCTGTCTGGAATGCTTTCTTCCTTCCTTCCTTCCTTCATTCCATCCTTTCTTTCTTTCTTTCTTTGTCTTTCTTTCCTCCTTCCTTCTTTCTTCCCTTCTTTCTTCCTTACTTTCATTCCTTCTCTCCTTGTTTCCTTTTTCTTTCTTTCTTCCTTTCTTCCTCTTGTCTTGTTTCTGTGATCCTCTCTCCTCCTGATGTGACTCTGATGTGAGGTTCTGAATGCTTTGCTGGTATTAGACTGCAGGCCAGCCTTTATTTCCTTGGCCTCCAGCATCATTTCTTTTAAGGCACTTATCTCAATGCAGTAAAGTCTCAGAAATGCTAAAACGCTGCAAGAGCGCTGAATAAAATGAAAGGAATGTCCAGACAATAGGGAGAGGCTGTATTTCAGCAGCGAGCTCAGAGTAGAGCAGGTTCTCGGTGAACGTGGATTTTGGAGGATAAGTGCTGTTACTTCTTAGGTACTCTTCCACTCTTGTGAAAGCATGTTAAAAGCACAGCCTCGGGCCGGTCCGGCCACAGTCAGGCAGTTTCTGCCCACAAAAGGCCTTATTTAGGTTTTTGACTGCGTTCTAAGTTTAGTGCAGTCAGCATTGAATTGATGGCTGTAAGAAGGTGATTATATATTCAACAAAAAAAAAAAGATCTAAAAATCACCAAATCATCCAGCAGCTCTCATCTAATGCACTTCCATTAGCACCTGACTACTGGAAGAGAGGGTTTTTTCTTATCTAAAAGGAAAATAAAATTCGGTTCTCATTCTCTTCAAGATGACTGTTACAAACAGGACTTTTAGCATTTCAAACAAATCCCTTTTTTCCAGGGTTTTTTCAAAACAGCACAAAATATCAGTTCCTCGCTGGGGATGTTGGGGTTTGCTTTCTTTTTAGTGAAAGATCTAAAAGTGCTGCACTTTGATACAAAAAAAATAAATTCTTGAATGTACTGTTCTGAAGTCAGACCATTAAAGGGTCCATATCCAATATTTTCATATATATATATATATATTTGCATCCTTTTTTAAATTTTCATTTTTTTATTTGTGACTGTACCTTTAAGGCGGATATATGTAAATGACCTTTCTTCTGATTGGCTGTCCTTTATCATGCCTAAATTCAGTCCAGGCAGAAAAACATCTAATTTTATCGTGAATGGGTGGGACTAAATCGCTGTAGACTGGAAAACTGGATTTGTATAACACCGATGCATTTATAAAAATAAGTACATTAAAAATAAATAATGAATAGATAAACAAATAGATTTGAAATAGTTTATGATAACGTTCGAGATATGGGCCCTTTAAAAGAGTTTAAAACCGACTCTGCTCTTCAGTGAAGGAATATTTGAGGTGTGAAGATGAATAACGGTGTCCATCTGTGTGCTGCATGTTGCCTGGAAGGGGTGAAATGGCTCAAAGGTGGTGTTTGTGTGGTTTTTAATGAGTGTGCTCGCTGATCTAGGCTGATATGATGGATGACTTTGTTGCTGGTTTGCTGCGGCACAGGCTAAAAGCCATGTCTGGACCAGCTCTGCTGCTCTGTTCGATATCTCCCTCATCCCTGATGGCTTCGGCGGCGTCATGAGCGGACGGGGAAACAACGTTTACCCCGACTTGCGTTACCTTTCCAGATTAGCAGCTACACTTCCGTAATGCTGAGAGGTTCCTTGCGTGGAGCATATTGAAAACAAATGCTGTGTTCAGACTCCTCTAGAGTCTTATCGAAGCGTCTGAAGGACCTGATTTGTTGTTTTTTTGTTATTTTTTTCCTCCCCTGCAGTTGCAGAATGGAAGAACGGTTAACGGCATGCTGGTAGAGATTTGCAGGATTTAGGATGCGGGATTTATTCGGCCATTATTTTGCCTATTTATTTCTTATCTCTGCCCCATTCTGTAGCTTTCCAGAGAGAGAAAGAGAGTGAGGTCACGTCAGATAGGACCAGGGCAAGAGCTCAGTTTAGATGGCGAAAGCTCCCACTGCCAAACAGTTCTGTGTGTGTTCCATAAGTACTCTGGAGAAAAAAAAAGCATTTGAGTGAGCAATGGCCTTCGGGGGTTGCGCCGAATGAAATGCTTTTTTTTTCTGTCCCCCACACCTCTCTTAAGAAGTGTTTGCTCGTTTTGTTTTATATTCTTTCTTTCTTTCTTTCTCCTTTTTTAATTTTTTTACTTTCTCTCTTTTTTTTTGTTGAGTTCAACTCTGACATCCATGTCTGCCCCAGGATGTCTGTCACAAACTGCAGTCCAACGTTGTGACAATGCTTTTTTTCCCTTCCCGTGCCTTTTATGACCTTCTTTTTTCCTTTCTTTCTTTCTGTTTTCTGTTCTTTTCCTCAAGGTCTGGCGCACCTGACGTTAAACAACCAAGGTATGGGTTCGTTCTGTTTTTTCCCGTTTTTTTGAGAGGGGGAACGAAAGGCTCCTACTCTGCCCAACCTTCTCTCCTTCCTCAGCTTTTCTACACGACCTCGCTCCTTCCCTTCTTCTTTTATTTTCCCCTCTCCCTCCATTTCCCCCCGGTCTTACCTTTACTTTCCGTCCCCGTCCGCCACCTTTCCCGCCCTTTCCTTTCATGTCTGGGTTTGTTTGTGCCCCCTCCTCTCCCCTCCATCTCGTTGCGTTTTCCGTTACTCCGCCATGTCTGTCACACTCTTGTCCTGTTCTCTGGCCTTTTCTCCCGAAGACCAGCCTTTGACCGCAGCACTCCCGACTAAAGGTAACGCTTTTTTTTTTCTGCTCTCCCTTCTGCCTGGGTTGTGAAAGTGTCTGAAATGATGATGTGTTGTGAAATGTCACCCCACTGCCGAAGTGTCGCTGCCCAGAATCACTGAACAGAAGGACAAGTGTTTGTGTCTAGAATGCACAGAGTTTGTAAAAGCTTTCTCTGTTGTCATTCTCATTGTTTGGCAATCTGCTCTTTAGACAGGTTACAACAGCTTTAGTTACACCCCTGAAGTTTTTCGCTGCTTCAAACAGGGGTTTATAGTTTTACAGGCCTCGAAAAAGCCTCAACCAACCAATTGTTTTTGTTTTTTTTTCTGAATTCAGTTCATACATCCTGAACTTGCTTTCTGGTTTCTCCTCTCAAAGCATCGAGGTGCCCCATGTGCTGATCTACTAATGCCATGCTGAAATGTACAGTGCATGCTGCTATGCTGATGCTGATATGATGTGTTTGAGTGTGATGTCTTGGCGGCGAATGTGCCGCGTGAGGGTTTCCAGGTCTCACTCCTCAGCTTCCTGACCGCGTGTCATCGCCTGACCTTTATCTGTGATGTTGATCCACAAGCCGGCTTGTACAGCGGCCCCTCACTGGGCGTCTTCTGTAGCGACAAGGTCACTGAGGGTCATGTGTAAGGGAGAAGCGCAAACACACAATTGGCTGGGGAGAAGAATGACCTTTCACCAAACTTCCTTCTCTCCCTCTCTTTCTGTCTCTCTCTGTCTCTCTGTCTGTCCTTCTAAAATCAAACCCTTCCTTCCTTCCGATTATACCTACAGAATCTCAGTACTGCTGTGTACTTTAACAAGCAAACTACTCACACATTCCCTTAACGGAAGTCAGGGGCTGATTTCTGGAAAATCATTTTCTATGCAACCACACTGTTGAAGCCATGTTGAGATTTTAATAAATACAGGTGGTTTCAAATAAAACGCTCTCTGAAAAAATGGCATTTGATCCTCTCACACTTCTCTATTACCAGTTTTCTGCCCATTAGGCCTTTAAATACAGGTCAGTGTAAGATAGTAACCCAAAACCTCCCTAAAAGCTGAATTAATGGATATTTAAGTCAATTTGCATGAATGTTTGATAAAAAAAAAAGGTAAATTAGTGGTAGAGTTCTGTTTGCATCTCAAATAATGACGCATCTGGATATCTTAGGGTTGCCCAAATGTGTTTTCTGAAAATGTATGACCGTGATTCTGTCTTATTTGCAAGCATTGTAAGGGTAATTGACCAAAAGTTGTAAAAAAAAGAAAAAAAAATAGCCTCAGATTGATGTGTTTTTTGATTGTTTGTTTGTTTTAATTCAGTCATTGCATTCAACGACTGGCAAATTTTGTCATAAAATTTTATTCTTTGAAACATTTCAATACTGGACAGGACTGGTTTGACCACAGTACAGATTTCACTTCAGTTCATTGTATATTTGTATATTAAACACAGCCTGTTGACAAAATAGCTGCTCAACAAAAAAAAGACAAAGTCACCAAATGCTCTATACATGCTCAAGTGTAATGCTGGGAACACACAGATAAGAATAAACTTTTTGGTTTACTTAACCTTCAGCTATTGTAACACGTTTCAAAAAGCTCCCGGCTGAAGTAAAAGACACAGTAAAGCCCCGGTTACTGTTTCTCTGGTCCTTCACGTCTACCGTGCCTTAATGCCTTCATTATGAGTCAGTGCGGCATCTCGCTGTGACCTTTGTCCCAAAACCCTTTATTTTGCTTCCTCTTCTGCGTGTGTATTTACTCTCCGGGCCACATCAGCTGTTTACTTGCCTGCTGTGTGCTCCACCAAAAGACTGAAGCGGCGAGAAGATAATTGAGCATGCTAGAGGAATTGGAAATCAGGAATTAAGCTCGTTTTCCCATTTCTCGTTCCCCTGGATCAGCGTGTTGACCTGTTCGTTAGCCGCCGGCGCCGTTAGGGTATTCTGAACCTGAGTTGTTATTGCAAACCACATTCATGTGGTGTTTGTCAGGTTTAAGGCATGGCCCTGCATCTCTATTCAATTTGAATGTAGTGCAGAGGCTGCAGGGGGCAGCATATAGAGAGTAAAACTGCACAGGGTAGTGTTTGTTAATTACATCATTGGTATTCGTCCTATATTAATAATGCAGAAAGTTGTACTATGAGCCCTCTTACAACTTTACTCAGTGTTAGGAAGCCAAAAAAAGAATATTTCTACATCTTAAGGCCACTAGTGGTTACTTTGCCCATTTACTTTAGGCATTTCACCTGGCATCCTGTTTGGAATAGCATAGAATAGGGTAGAACAGAATGCAATGGAATAGCAGAAAATGGAAAAGGATAGAACAGAATAGAAGAGAAAGGGATAGGAAAAACCTAGAATAGAATAGAATACGATAGGTTCTAATACAACAGGATATGTTAGAATATAATTGAATAGAATCAAATGGAATAGAATATAATAGAATGGATCAGGGTAGGACAGAATAGAACCGAAAATAAAAGAATAGAATAAAACAGATTTGAATAAGATTGGGTGGGATAGGAGAGAATAGATTAGAATAAAATGTGGAAAAAAACAGAATAAAAGAGGGCAGAACATGACTGAATAGAACAAACATTTAATTCAGTTCAATACTTTATTAAATAATACATATGTGTCACATTTTAGAATCATGCACGACACTCATTACGGACACAAGCACACGCTCAAAGTACAATTGCTTTTGTTATTTTATTTGCTTTAATTTAAATACGACACAATTATAACAGCAGTCCGCGTCAGCTCCACCCCCACCTTTAAAAGGGGAGGTGACGGGCTCTTTTGATTGGTTTATTGCATGAAACACCCAAAACACATCTCTGAATAATTAAGAGAGTTGGGTCCACCTTTCTGCACATTGCACTGGCGGCAAAACGGATTTGGACAATTCCAAATCTGTCGTAAATTAAAACAAACCTTTACAGTCCAGTTTGTACGTCTTTAAGCCTGAACCAGCGCTGTGGACGGACTTGGACTGTGCATCTGGGGTTCAGGTGGAACAAATCACTGCAAAATAAACGTAACATGTCAAATCAGACTGTTGTTTAACCATAAGCTGGCTGAGCTCTCGGTATCGATCGCTCATATTTAAAAGGACCAGAGTGGCCAGGACTCAGCGAGACGACAGCACAGGCGAACGTGATCAATAAAATGATTCAGCTCTAGAATAAAGTAAAGGGACTTAAGTGAATGACATGATTTTCAATCGAAGCTTGAGCCCGATTTCCTTGCCAGCATTCTCTCTACAATTGTGTGTGTGTGTGTGTGTGTGTGTGTGTGTGCTTGTGTGTGTATGCGTGTGTGTGTGTGTATGAATGTGCGTGTATGTGTGCGTGTGTGTTTGTGTTTGTGTGTGTGTTTGTGTGTGTATGTGTGTAGGTGTGTATGTGTGTGTGTGTGTGTGTGTGTGTGTGTAGGTGTGTATGTGTGTGTGTGTGTGTGTGTTTGTGTGTCTGTCTGTCTCTGTGTGTATGTCTGTCTGTCTCTGTGTGTATGTCTGTCTGTCTCTGTGTGTATGTCTGTCTGTCTCTGTGTGTGTGTCTGTCTGTGTGTGTGTGTCTGTCTGTGTGTGTGTGTCTGTCTCTGTCTGTGTGTTTGTCTGTCTCTGTCTGTGTGTGTGTCTGTCTCTGTCTGTGTGTGTGTCTGTCTCTGTCTGTGTGTGTGTCTGTCTCTGTCTCTGTGTGTGTGTCTGTGTCTGTGTCTGTCTCTGTGTCTGTCTCTGTGTCTGTCTCTGTGTCTGTCTCTGTGTCTGTCTCTGTGTCTGTCTGTGTCGGTGTCATTTTTTTCCCTGTGATATTTGGTCCTGTTGAGAGTCTGGAGTATTTCTATTAGAATTGTAGCTGTTATTATTTTTAGTAATAGTAGTAGTATTATAGTAGTAGATATGTGAATTCTTACATTATGAGTGCTGTTCCTGGACACACTAGCAATTGCATTTGCAGAGAAAACAACAATAATACTGATAATGTAATAATAATGATAATATAACAGCAACATTTTTTTTTCTGTAATTTGTAGACTAAATCTAAAGCAGAGAAGAGAATAAACATATCTGGAGGAAAAAAGCAAGATTGTTTTCCTCCTGTCATTTTTTTATCTAAATCTAAAGTGAGAAGAAACTCCCCCCCCTACACACACACACACACACA
>JBBPCX010000118.1:278585-293776 GCA_037974365.1 Hydrocynus forskahlii | reverse complement strand
ATAGACTCCAGACGCTGACTAGTCTATGCAGAAAACAAATGAAATGCAATATTTCCATTCCAACATGTTTTTTTTTTAAGAATTTATGTAAACAGAGCATTTTAATGCCTCCCATAAAACATTTGAACCATTTGAGCCACAGCTGAGCCTCTTTAATGATTGGAGCTCAGAAAGTGGGGTTAAAATGCAGCAAATGTTTATTAAAAACATTTAGCATGGTCCTAAGAATGTTTTTAGCTTACGAACTAATAAAGGTAAAAAAAACAAAAACAAACAGAACTACTAAAAGATAACATAATTCTTGCTTGAATTATCCGTTCCACCTTAAATGATGAAATGGAAACAGAAGCACAATTTAAGGAGGAACGGGTAATTCGAGCGAGAAGTTAAGAGGCTAACTTTAGCCGCTGTCTTAGGCTAGCCACGGAATACAACTGATAAATACACGGTTCTTAGTGACAGAGTCGTTAGAGATGAATTATGACAGTTTATTAGTAATAACATTGTTAATGTTAGTTTAATACAGCGCTTGAAAGCTGAGCCGTTAGGGCTCCCAGGGGCAGTTAGCGGCTAGGCTAACTACAGCCCATCCGGCCACCAGCACCAGCACCGCGGCAGTGGAAACTAGCTACTAGTGGACTCCTTGTGTCAGTCAGAGCCGAAAATAGCCCTGCGGGTGAATCTGAATCGCTCAGAGTGTGGGTTAGTGCTCCTGAAGCACATTGGCCGAGTCAGTGAATCAGCCGGTTAACTTCCAATACTGACTCAAGTGACTCACACACCCAGATCAATTTAGTGAGTGACTCATTATGTGTATCGCGCGTGTTGATATCGCAATGATGGTAAATTTACGATATATTGTGCAGCCCTAGCCTAAACTGTGATAGCTAGACGACAGGGTCAGAGCTTCTCCAAAACAACAGGACTTGTATTCCTGGTGTGCTGTGGTCAGTACCTGCCAAAAGTGGTCCGAGGAAGGACAACCAACAACAGGGTCATGAGCACTCGGGCTAATTGATGCTATCTTCACAGGTACCACCTACCTAAACATTATTGGAGACCAAGTACACCCCTGTATGTGTCCCACCACACTGTAAATATTCAGAAATGGTTTGAGGAATATCACAAAGATGTTGACTACAAAGGTGTTGACTACAAAGTCCCCAGATCTCAATACAAATGAGCATCTGAGGGATGTGCTGGAGAAACTAGTCCAATCCATGGAGGCCCCACCTCACAACGCACAGAACTTGGGGCAGATACCATATCTTACCTTCAGAGGTCTTGTGGAGTCCATGCATCGGTGGTTCACAGCTGCATGAGGGGGCCTGTACAATATTATTTGTAAAGTGTGTAAATTGTCCATTTGTCATGTGTGAACACACCACAGTGAAAATTCCTCAATTTACTTTTATGGCATTTAGCAGACGCTTTTGTCCAAAGCGACTTCCGTTCCCTAACTACAGGGGGCAGTCTCCCTGGAGCAACTTGGGGTTAAGGGTCTTGCTCAGGAACCCAGAGGTGGTGTGCTGAAGGTAGGATTTGAACCCATGACCTCTTGGTCAAGAGGCAAGTATCCTACCCACTAGGCCACCACCACCCATTTAACCCATTCACCAAGTGAAGTAGTGGAACACAGCACCCGGGGAGCAGTGTATGGACACGGTGCCTTGTTCAAGGATACCTCAGTGGTGCCACAAGCAGTCTTGGGATTCGAACCCACAACTTTCTAATTGCAGGGGCAGCGCCCTAACCACTAGGCCACCAGCTGCCCTATTATTTAATATTAGGCAGGTGGTTTTAATGTTCTGGCTGATTTATATGACTTTACATGACTTATCAATTCTGAACTGCTTCCAGCAAAATCAGAGCAAAACATCTGTTCTGAACATCACTGCTGAAATGCCACTGCTCAGCAGGGCGGTGCTGCATAATTGCACTTCAGATCATTAATCAGCCCTGCAATCCTTCAAAATCACCATGTTTTTTATTCAGTGTTTCATTCTACGTTCAATGAATGTGGATAGATTAAACTGTGATTCAGCATTTGTCTGATAAGTAGGATCATCTGTCATCTATTATTCATTTAACCAGTAGCTAAATAAATAAATAATAAATCAAATGACAAAATGGACTCTAATATAGTTGTATTCTTCTATGTACTGTAGCTCCATTAATGAATATTTCATTTCACATCCTGTGGGCTGAACATTAATCTCATAATTGACATCAGTAAAAAAAAAATGTTGTAATTAGAAACAGATTTTATTTGTTTTCACATACTTTTAATTAAACTAATGGATACGTGTTTGTGTCGATTTCTCTTGTCCATGTTAAAAAGACATTTCCATCAAAAAATGACCTTGTTATAGTTGTAATTTATTATCTGGAGAACATGAATGTGTGGAGAATAGTGATTTCATAAACTAGATCATAATTGTATCAAGGCTCTCCATTGTGCGTGTGTCATTACAGAGGCTGGAAATAACTTATCAAGAGGTACACCAATGGACCTCGCCTTTTAAAGACTACATTTAAGCAAGATGGCTGTATCTGAAATTTGTACTTTGTACTTTTTCTGAAGTATTTGTAGAGCAGCTGTGCTTCGGACTGAACAGCTACATACAGATCAAACTAGGAAAATGTGTTTGACAGAATCAGAAATGTTAATGAAACAAAGTGCCAATGCATTATTAACTTTGACAGCACAAAGATATCATTGCTGAAATCTTGTATCTCTAAAATTGTAACACTGACGTGAGAAAAGTTCCAGTTTTGAAATGTTTAATGTAAAATGAAAACACAATGTAAAGAGCATCAAGAAAATTATAAAGCTATGTATATGCATGTGTATGTGTGTGTGTATGTGTTTGCATATCTGTAATTGGTTAAATAGCTCAATAGAAATTCCAAAATTTTAGAACCACTTCAGCATCAACTTAATTATATCACTAAGTTCACAATCTATTGTAGGCATTCAAAATATCACCCAGCCTTACTCACACCTGCACAACATACAAATCAGTTTCATCATTTTTAGTCAATAATTCATCATACGTCTTGAATAGTGAGGAATTATATTATTATAACAGAATAATAGGTCCAGGGTGTAAGGAATTAATGCTACAGCAATAACAGTAGAGTCCTATTTCTTTTTATTAGAGGGAATCAGTGTGTACCTGAAGCACAGACTAGACTGAAGCAGGGACGAGCTTTCCTGTGTTAACTGCCAGCGTGGCATCACAGTTTCAGCTTAGGGGCCGCTCGTGCAGAACGGACACGAATCTCTTCATTAGAAAAGGTCCCGGAGGATTAAGACACAGGCGTTTGCAGAGACAGAGAGGGAGCCTCGTTTGTACAGTAGGAGACATGCTGAGACATTGAACGGCTTGTTTCCACTCTTACTGGCTCAATCAAATTTCCTCACACACACACACACACACACACACACACACACACACACACACACACACGCACACAAACCCTTAGGTAATCTCCCTAGTAAGGCTACTGTGAGTCTATAGATTTCCCATCTTAGTAATAAATCAAACTGTACTCTTTTAAGTCATGTAGGACCATTTCTGTTGATGCATTTATCCTGAAATGTTCTCCCAGGGAAGCTGATGTTCTGAAACGCAAGTTTGAAAAATGCAAATGGACAGCAATTAACATACAAGGTGTTGCATCGGCAATGACATGACTATACACCGATCAGCCATAATGTGTGTGTAGGTCCCCCTTGTTCCATCAAAACTTCTCTGGTCCACTAAAGCATGGGCTCCACATGACCTCTGAAGGTGAGCGGTGGAACCTACACTAAGAGGTTACAGGAGATACTTTAAGTTTCAAAAGTTGTGACGTGGGGTCTCCATGTATTGGACTAGTTTGTCCAGCACATCCCTCAGATGATCGCTTGGACTGAGATCTTTGAAAGTCAACATGTCATGTTCCTCAAACTGTTCCTGAAGAATGTTTTGGCATATGAGTGCCTGGACTCAAGGGTTCCCCGCAGAACATTGCCCAGAGCATTACACTGTCTCCACTGGCTTGCCTTCCATGCCACTGTACTCAACTCTTGAAAAAAACTTTTTTGTAAATGAGTTGTGTGAGTGTGAAGAACCTTTTTTTAACTTTAAAAATACTCATGTTCTAGGGAGGCTTTGAGTTAAAGCACTGTGGGACTCTTCTAAAATGACAGAAAAGGAAAAGTGTCTTAAATGCCTTGCATGCTTCGTATGTCAGTGATTTAGTCATATCTGCCTTATGTCACATCAAACCCAGATGAAATCTTAAGTGGCTCCTTACTCCAGTGTGCTATTTTAGTTCTAAAATGTTGGTTTATATACTCAGAGTCCAATATGCATTTGTGAAAAATCGCTGAATATCAAACATCTTCTTGTAAAGCTTATTGTGCATAGTTTGGGTGCAGAAGCCAGTGTTTATTTAAGGTTTAATTACTTTAGATTCAGTGTGACTAAAGGGACCTACAGCACCACCAACTTGGCGCTCACATAAAACTGCAAAGAAGCCCTAATGGAAATCAGGCAGTGGTAATTTAGTAAGGAAAAAGTGCATGTAAAACAAAGGTTTTTGCAGTAAATATTGCTATCTATTTATTGCAGTAAACAATATTGGCATCAATTCCAGAGTGTCTTGGCAACAATAATTTGCTCTAAACAAACTGCATTTCTTGGCGGAATAATTGTTTGGGAAAATAATCCATTTTTTTAATTACCTGACTTATTTATAGATAATCAGCAACTCAAAGTCATGAGTCACCAAGATTTACAGCTCAAAACGCATTCAAAATATTTTCTTTTTGAACATTTCTGCCTTGTTAGTGTTTAGATTACTGTTTAAAGATCCCTTTTATTTAAAAAAAGAAGCTGTATAAGAAAAGGTTTTGTAAGATATAACAGTTTTGAAAGCATGAATGTATTTACTTTATTAATAAGACATTAAAAATACTGAATTTTATTCAAATCGCCCAGCACTGTTCATGCCACGTAAAAAAAAAAAAACACATAACTTTAGCAACTAGTCCTGTAAATATGTCAAAACAACTTACATAAATGGATAAAAAGTGCTATATACGCTATATGGACAAAAGGATTGAGACGCACCTGTTGTAGAGGGTTTGGGCTAGAGCCTTACTTCCAGTGAAGGCCAATCTTAAAGCTTCAGCAGACTAAGACATTTTGGACACCATGCTTCCAACTTTGTAGACCCAGTTTGGGGAAGAACCTTTTCTATTCCAGCATTTCTATTCAAGCGAGCTCCATAAAGACGTGGCTGGATGAGTTCAGTGTGGAAGAACTTGACTGGTCCACACAGAGTCCTGACCTCAACCCCATCCAGCACCTTTGGGATGAACTGAAACAGAGATTGTGATCCAGACCTTCTCGCCCAACATCAGTGTCTGACCTCCTAAATGCTCTGCGGAACGAATGGACACAAATTCCCCCAGAAACTCCAAAATCTTGTGGAAAACTTTCCAAGAAGAGTGGAAGCTGTTATAGCTGTAAAGGGGGACCAACTCCATATTAAAGTCTATGGTACCTGTTGGTGTAATGGTCAGGTGTCCCAATACTTGTATCCATATAGTGTAAGTGAGAACTGTGTAAATTATACTTCTCCGCTGACTGTTTCTTTAAGCATTAGTGGTTTCTTATGTCATTTGACATTCATGAATTAATCTCACAGTGTGCCCACATCTGATTACTGCAGGTTTCTGTGCAGAATGAGCCGTTCTATCACATAATTTTATCACAGTTTTATCACATAATTAGTGTCTGGTTTGTATGAGTGAAAAACGTCGGACCCCTTATTTTATTACCTGTTCACACAGTGCCCATAGAGACCGTGTCTCAAGGCTGTTCATGCCTGTTCACACTGTGGAGCTGACACCAGTTTTCTAGCTTTGAGACCTTTTTTAACAGGCTGCTATCAGTTAAATCTTCTCTTCCTCGAAATTCAGGAGCATTTAAATGATTCTGTGAATAGTCAGATAGTTCAAATGAGGAGGAATGAGCCAGAATCTCACTGAAATCATCTGGGCTTTAATGTCCATTTCTTTCGCCGAAAAGAGCTTTTCGTTTTTCTCTCTGTTTTACTCTCTTTTCCTGCTTCTCTCTTCTTTTTCCTTTACTCCTTTTTCTCTTTCTGTCTTTCTTTCTTTTCTTTCTCTTTCTGTCTTTCTTTCCTTCTTTCTTTCTTTCTCTCCCTTTTATTTACACTCTCTCTCTTTCCTTTTTTCAGTTTCTCTTGCTCATTTTTTTACTCGTATTTCTCTCTCTCTTCATCTCACTTTCCTCTCTTTCCCTCTCTCATGTCTCTCTCTCTCTCTGTCTCTGTCTCTTTTTCTCTCTTCTTTCTCTCTTTCTTTCTTTGTTCTCTCCCTTTTCTTCTCACTCTCTCTCTTTCCTTTCTTTGTCCTCTCTGTTTCTCTTGCTCACTTTTTTTATGCCGACCCTCTCTCTTCTCTCTCATGTTTATGCATCTCTCTCTCTCTCTCTCTCTCTCTGTCTCTCTTTCTCTCTCTCTCCCTCCCTCTCCTCGTTTAATTGGCCGGACATGTATAACAAGTCTCTGCAGGCATCTTTCAGCCTCACTGAAGACCTCGATTGCCACAATCAAGCTGCATCCGCGAACGTGAATTACAGTCAACAGAGCAAATGATTAAATCTGTATTACACAACGTTAATAACCGTCCTCAAATTAGAGGCTGAGGCGATGGCTGTGTGTCTGCCACGGCAGAAATGATTCGGCTTGCTGTATCACAAGCATCTCTCTCATTAAAGATGGGCCATAGTACGTACCCACTGTGGCGTGAATGAAAAGAAAATAATGAATTTAAGGCGAGAGGGGGAGTTGCAGGGGATAAATGTTGAGAAATGCTTCCCTGCATCCTCAGACGTCAATTCAGATAAGTAGCAGTAGGTAGAGTTAACAAATCGGCCAGTTAGAGAGAGAGTGAATACTGATGAAGAAAATCGATGGGCCCTTTTCACAGTTTCGGTTCGTTTCTGCCAGTAGCGCTTGTTGCCAGGTAACTCAACGCCGATGGCCAAATTCTGAGAACAAGAGCCTTCGCGTCATACCCAGGAGTTAAAACTCTAAGAAAGAACATCCCTACCTCAGTTCTTGTGGCTTTCCAGCAGAGAATGAGCTAAGAAAAGGCTAAGATGGACAAAAGGATATGTTTTGTCACATGGAGGGGGGGGCGAGTACTTTTGTGCGCAGTCAGTCTGTCACTGTTTCAGGTTGAACACACTGAAGGAGGTTCTCACTTGAAAATTGGTGCCGTTCCAGCCGCTCTCAGTGGAACAGACTTCATGCCCCCCACCAAAGGCCGGCGGCATTCATCAGGGAGCAGATGTTCGTTTACTGGACTGCACAAGGCACTACGGACCATGACTAGGACCCCTATCAAAAACGGAACGATCAGTAGTAACATTTACATCTGCTCAACCTGTCCATCATTTTGCAACTGTAGAACGATTGGATGGAACATAACACATCTGATGTGAAAGCATGAAATACGATACACAGACATGCCAATGATGTTATATCCTTCGTTCAACTTCTGTCACTTTTTCCATTGGCTCTACCACCAACAAATGTTTTTCCATGACAAATAAAGTGACCCGTACCAGAGATGCAGCTTTCTGATTGGTCACAATGTTGTCATGACAACAGATAGACTTGGAAAGAGGCCATTGTTTCTTTTACTGTCAGCATAAAAGCAACAAGGATGGAGATACAAACTAACAACTGGCAACATGACGAAGTACAAGCTCGACTGTCTGTTTGGGCTGAAGGTAAATTTATCTTTAACACTGAGAAACGTGAAGGTGATCCAGGACGTCACTAACAAGTTCTCTGGGTTCGGTTTTCATCACACGGATAAAGAACGCAGAGAAGACACTAAACACTCAAACAAGACTATAAATAATAAAAGACCACAATAACAATAGCAGTTCTGACAGAAAAAACTTTTGGTTGGTTCAACTCCATGGCCGTGGTTTTGGGACGACCGGCTATAAACTGTGTGGAGAGAATTGAGTCAGAAACTCTGTTACTGGACTGAGATACACTGAAAAATCTAAGCAGGAAACAACTTCAGTACCATCATAGCACAGTTTAGATACAGCTCGGTTCCTTTAGACCTGTAAAAAAGTCCCAGTAGACGCCAACACACCTTTGAATTGCAATGAAAAAAATGCTCCATTCCAGTGTTTCTGAAGCTGGAAGGGAATGGCAGAACTTGTTTTAGCTGCGGTCTATGCATTTCAGATTCTTGTGAAAAGGGCCTAGTGCTACCACAGGAGGAATTAAACCACACATGGCTATTGAGAGGTTTGACATGCACTTAAAAATGGAACAATTTCCAAGTAACTTCTATTAAAATGTCTTTCTCACGGCAAAAAAAGAGATTTATTAATTTATTTATTTATCGTATCAACCTTTCCCCCCATTGTTTGTGCCTGATGGTGTTTTGTAAGGCAAAGCTGGGGGAATTATCTGAGCTGTGAAGCTCTTAGCATTTGAAAGACTGGCACAATAATTACACTGAGACAGGACGCCATGAGACGCGTGTCATCATCCTCCATTTTCCCCAAACGCTGGAAATTGCTTTCACGTCTGAAACTGAGCAGCATTTCCCCTTCACACTTTCTCTGGAACGAGGAACGTTTCGTGAAACGAGAGGGCCGAGGCGGATCTCATTGTTGACTACGACCTGTCTTTTTTTCTGTTTTTTTTTTCTAAAGAGCCAGTCGTCGGACATGGATGTGTGGATGAAAAGGGAGGAAAAATGTCTAAACCTGTCAGCTCTCAGCGTGACTCATCAGATGGAAATTTTAATAAATATCAATAAATAGTTTGAGAACTGTCCTTCACTGAGTTATGTTTAATTCAGCTGATACATTTTAATGATCCCATTTTAATGTAGTTTAGATGCACCTGTACATCAATGGAGTTCCTGTTTTTGAGACCATTAATTGGCATACAGACACTTTAGCGCTAAAGAAATGGAATGTTTGTGGAAACTGCCACTCAGAGTCAATCAGAAATTCATGTAAAAGCCTTTCATTTGCTACTGTTACACAGAAATATCAGTTATTTGGGGCAGCTGGTGGCCTGGTGGTAGGAGCGGCAGAAGCAGTTTTAATGTGAGTGGGGCACAATGGCCTATGCATGGGCGAGTGGGGGTGGGGTTTGGGTGGGGTGGTGGATGGGTCTCGGCCGTTGTCCGGGAAACAATACGTGGGGGGGACGAAACAAATGCCTGGTGGTTAGGAAGTTGCTCCTGAGATTAAAAGGTTGTGAGTTCAAAACCCAGGACTGCTAGTGGCGCCACTGAGGTACCCTTGAGCGAGGTGTTTCTGGCTGTCCACGGCTTCACTTGGTGAATGGGTTAATCACAGAGAAAGAATTTCACACTGTTCACACTGTGTGCTGTGGTGTGTTCACGTGAGACTATAAGGGGCCACTTTGCTTTAATTATGAAGCACAATAAGCTAAATATAGATTTGCTTAAACTAATTTTATAATAGAAATGTATCTTATCTCACCTGTGCAAGTCATATCAGCCTTTAGCTACAAATCAGATAGACCTACAACTGACATAATGTCTTTATTATCCAAATTCTGCGAGTGAGCTCTTCTTCACAAACACCTCTTACCCACGATGTTTCTATGGTGATGGTGACGGTGTTCCCGCCTCCTCCAGACTGCCTGTCGCGGTTACCAGGCAACAGGCTCTTCGCCCAGTAACAGTGCCGCTAAGGTGTGTGACGCTGTCAAACTGTGCGGCTCACACCCACAGCAAGTCTCAGCAACCTGTGCGTGAGTCTGTGTGCGAGTGTGTGTGAGAGTGTGTGTGTGTGTGTGTGTGTGTGTGTGTGTGTCTGTGTGTGTGTGTGTGTGTGTGTGTGTGTGTCTGTGTGTGTGTGTGTCTGTGTATGTGTGTGTGTGTGTGTGTGTTTATTCAAAGCTTACTCTTAAAAGCAATATCTTACACTCTTAATAAAAAGGTGCCACAAAGTGTTCTTTGAACAGTGACAAATACCAATTTAAGCTCCCTAACAAACCAAAGAACCCTTAATTTAAGTGTTTATCTGTCATGTGTGAGCACACCACAGCCTGAACAACATGAATTTATTTCTCTGCATTTAACCCATTCACCAAGTCAAGCAGCTGGGCAGCCACCAAAAGGGGGCGCTCGGGGAGCAGTGTGTGGGGACAGTCGTCGAACCCACAGCCTCCTGATTGCAGGGGCAACCGCCTGACCACTGGGCCACCAGCTCTTGACCTTTACATCATTTCATGATGAGTGGACCAATAGAAATGGGCCTAAAGTACTTCAATGCATTGGTACAAAAATGGAATGGAATGGAAAGAATTCAATCTTGTTACATCAACTTGCATCACAATTTAGGAATGTTTTAAACTTCTCCAAAGTTGACGTTTTGGTGATAGATGGTTTTAGCACTGCACTTTGTAAGTGCATACTGGTTTTGCACCTATAATTTTTTTCTTTTCACTCCACAAACATGTATTTACGCAGCCTTTACTCTTAACAGGTGTGGGCACAGACCAGAAACCCAGCACAGTTAGTGCTAAAACGCTAAAATGCAAATGCATTCCTAATTTCCCCTCATTGGTAAGATAATAATTAGCCGAAGGTAATGAAAAAATATGGGTCTGCATGAATAATGTTTGTGTAATTTGCTTCAATTACCTCCATTTTCCCAGCTTTTACTGCAGCAGTCTTTTCCACACATTAACGTTTTTTTTTCCTTTTTTTTCCCCCTCACACTCATATGAAGCCAGGTGATTTTCGTATAAATTATTTGAGGTTTGTTTGGTAATAATCCATTCTTTTCCTTATGCACTATATGGACACAAATATTGGGATGCCTGACCATTACACCAACAGGGACTTCAATGACATTCCTTTCAAATCCATAGATTTTAATCTGGAGTTGGTTCCCCTTTACCGCTATAACAGCTTTCACTCTTCTTAGAAGACCTTCCCCAAGATTTTTGAGTTTCTGTGGAAATTTGTGTCCATTCATTCTGTAGAGCATTTATGAGGTCAGACACTGATGTTGGACGAGAAGGCCTGGCTCGAAATCTCCATTCCAGTTCATCCCAAAGGTGCAGGATGGCATTGAGGTCAGGACTCTGTTGGAAATTGGAAGCATGGCGTTGTCCAGAATGTCTTGATCTGCTGAAGCATTAAGGTCCTTCATTGGAAGTAAGGAGCCTAGCCCAAAGCCTGAAAAACAGCTTTGTCCCAATACTTTTGACCATATAGTGTATCTTAGATGCATAGATGGCCATACATTAAAGGGAATAAGATTTTATTATGTAGCCGAGTCCTAAAATGAGCCACACATTATTCGCAGCTACTGCAACTCTGAAATAGATCTGAGAACGATGAGGCCTGTTTAAAATTCAGCTATAGGAGCTGTAAAGGATTGAGATACATCACTCTACAGATGTATGTATTTAAGTGCGCGGTTACCCCATTCAAATATTTTAGATATTAAATTTGAATGCAAAGACACAGCTTACATATGCTCACGCATGACCCGACGAGAGCCCGCGGCACTTTATTAACACTTTATTGAGCGCTCAAACCTGGTAAAGTATTAATTTGAATTTGGAATTCCATTAAATAATCATCAATATTCATTTATGAGTCCATGTTTCATCACCCGAGCAAGCGGGGCTTTGAAGATAAGTATCGCTCGACTCGTTCGGGGAACACATTTCATCTCTGGTTCATTCTCGCAGACCTGCTGTGTTTGAGTCCTTCGTTTTTTCCCCTAAATTAAAAATTAGCTTTGCTTTCCACAATCGTGCTGATTCATGGAGCCAAGGCCTCATTTTACATCCAGAGTCTGTGGTTGGGGATGAGAAACACATGGACATTTCAACTTGTATGAGATTTTAAATGTTATGTTATTATTATTTCATCTAAATGAAATGGAATGAATAAACAGTTCCATTTTATGATGCTTTATATACCTTTGAATTAACATAGTATGCCATTTATTGAGTTTTTGAGTGCACATTTCTGTGGGTGAGTAGTACTGGGCAGAACAATACACTGAATGTATTAAAGATCAGATTGCATTAATTAGTTGGATTGTTTTTTTAATATACAGTAACCATTAGTTGTATACCTGGTACTGAAGTACATTTATTATTCAATGCCTATCGAACATTTGGACTCATAACTGAATATTGATGATTATTCATGAGGAATCGACCTGGAATGGTATTTAATTAACAGGTGTGGTTTGTTTAACTCTTTTTTGTTTACTGCATAAATCCATGTGTTCCTTCATCATTAATAAAAACAAAGAACAAAAATGAATGAGAAGGTGCGTCCAAACTTCTGACTGGTAGTGTGTGTATATATATATATATATATGTATTTATATGTATGTATGTGTGACAGAGAGAGAGAGGGACATACGCATGCCCTCAAAGTGCATGGGCCATGTCCTTTGAAACAGTTAAAGTTCATCAAACCCTAGATTCAACCAACATAGACATTCATTTGAGATGAAATTTCACAGATTTCTGCATAATTTAATCACTTAATGAGGACAAAGCCGTTCAGTGTTTTTTCATTTGAAATGGTGTGTTCTAAAGAAGCTCACTGGCTCTGATTTCTTTGCAGTGGTGCTAAATTGAACCCGGGAGTCACAACATATACAGCACAAATATAACCATTTATTTATGATCCATTGCACCCATGAGTGTCGTCTTGAGTTTATATGTAATGTTAATGATGGTAATATAGTAATACGTCTTATGGTTTTTCAAAGTATTGATGTTCTGCATGTGACGCCACTTTTATCCCGCACCCATAAGGATGTCCATGCTGGACGGCGGAAGTGAGTTGTAGGCGTGATTGGACGGAAAGTGTTTTAGTAGTTTAAAAGAGATAGCAGGGATCCACAGACATAATAAAAACGGTTATTTTGTGCTGTGCGGTGGGCTGTTCCTATTATTAACACATTTTGTCATGCATGTAATATTATGTATGTACTTAACCCTCTAAGCGCCAAAGTCGCAGAGATGCGACAAGATGTCATCATGAATAAAATAGACTGTAGTTACAAATATCATGTAATATACCATTTGTATTCCCTATCACTAGTTAGCAGACATGTAGTACTTTGATTTAAGACCAAAATGATGTAATCTTCCAGTTCAAAGTTTCGAGTAAACAGCAGTGGAAACGAGCCTCGTGTCATTGGTGCTGAGGCAGTCAAAGGACATTACGAGCGGCATAGATCCGTGAGGCAAGCACCAATCCCCGTCAAACTTCACAGTTAGATAAGGCTCGGTGAGACCTTTCCAACGAGCCCTCGTTTGCCACAATACCCCTTGGAGTTATTAGCCAAAAACCGTACACCTCACCCCACTGTCCCATTACTTTAGTCCCCCATGGACCTTCCGAGCAGCAAAGCTCCCCTGTGCAAGCACCCAGACACTTCAAACTGCACTTCAAACTTCAAAATGCCCAAAATTTTGTAATTTACAGTAAGTCTCTATCTTTAACCCCTTTTAAGCCACAAACATTTGAAATATTGATGTCAAAATCCAGTATTTAAAAAATACTGGCCTTTAAACTGGCGTTTAAAGGTTTATTACGTGAAATGAACAAAGTGCAGTTAAAAAGATTGAAATATTAATTAATATTAAAACAACTAAATTCAAATGTGATATCTCCGGGAGACAGACAGACAAATTGTGTGGAGTAAAGTCGGGCAGGCAAGTCGCTTTGGTTAAATCCGTAAAGATCTCCGGGGGGAGAGGATACGGGTCGGTTTTTAAGTCTGCTATAGAAAGCTTTTCAAAGTATCAATGT
The DNA here is from genome assembly GCA_037974365.1 of Hydrocynus forskahlii. Classification (NCBI taxonomy): domain Eukaryota; kingdom Metazoa; phylum Chordata; class Actinopteri; order Characiformes; family Alestidae; genus Hydrocynus; species Hydrocynus forskahlii. The sequence continues at coordinate 279,879 of JBBPCX010000118.1, read as the reverse complement.
TTGTGGACTCCATTCAGGTAGAAACTTCCACTGATAACGGCACTGACATGTTTAAACAGCTGTCAACAAATGAGAAAGTATATTTGTTGTCACTAGTCCATTTCTGTTTACCTGTCTCGCTATAGCAAACCCTCACTTCCGCCATCCAGTATGGCGTGGTCACATGATCACGGTCACGTGTCTGCAGAACATCAATATCCAAAGTTTTCTTTGGGTACTGTTTTACCTCAGCAACTCTCTAAAAGTACCTGTTTAAGCAGAATAAAGTTTTAGTGCTGTATAACGGGAGGCTTTGTGAGTATCCGTGTGATGAACAGCCATTGTCTCCAAGCCATGTCTGTATTCTAGACAAGATTTTAGTGCTGAATCTCTCTATTACAGGTGTGTGAGGCCTTTACAGACCTCTTGGGCAGTCTGTTGTCTCTGTTAGGTATTTTATTTTAGACAGCCAAACAAGAAACTCGGGGAGGGAGCTTCCATCTAACCTAAGGCTATAATCAAAGTCAAAAAGAAAGCCTACAGCCAAATTTTTAGACTGAGATACACAGGCTGAGCTTGAAGAACGCACTGGGACAAAAATGGAATGGAATGGAAAACGGAACTAGGGCAAAATGATGTTTTTAGGGCATTGCAGAACACTTTGGCCTAGGAACCATCCAGCAACCTTCACCTTCAGCCACAGTGGTGACACCGGCTGACTTAAAGCACTGGGACTATAAAGTTAAAGAAAAAGGTTTTAATGATGAAGATCTCTGAATAACCGGCTCCAAAAATATGTGACAGAGTAACTAAATTATTTGTTAAATTAGCTCATATTGCAGGCATATTGTGCATATATACAATACTGTGTAAAAGTCTGCAAATATAATATTAAAAACCTTTTTAGATGATTGATGTTTTTGGTGTTGATTTTGCCATTTTTTTCCACACTAATATAACTAAACATACTCAATAAAACTAAAAATGAATAAATACAAATATCATTGTGCAGTAAACAGTGATGTTGTGTTCAGTGAATCAGTGAGTTCTTGTGGAAGTCCATTACTACTGTAGTTTCATCAGAAACCTGGTTTGACTCAATCAGTCCTTCATTAAATGAAATCTGGAGCTGCTGATGGAGTTTCACAAATGTACATTACCGGTCAAAAGTTTTAGAACACCCCAGTGTTTCAAACTATTTTTTATTGAAATTCAGACAGTTCAAGTCCAGTGAATAGCATGAAATGGTACAAAGGACAGTGCTGAACTGCGAGAGGTTAAAAATGGTAAGGTTACCCAGAAGTGGGAAATAATT
>JBBPCX010000118.1:221094-231522 GCA_037974365.1 Hydrocynus forskahlii | reverse complement strand
ACGGAACATTTTTGGCCGAAAACGCCAAAAAATGCATTTTCGGTTTCATACGGATTTTTTTTTTTTTTACGTGACCGAAACTGTGATGACACAATGATGATGCAACCGCAGACGATATTTCTAAGAAAGACACGCGGAAGGCCGTTTGTAAAGCGCACAATGCTGAAATTTCTAGATAGGGTGCCCCCACAAAGACTTTCTCAATGTCGGGATTAATTTATCATATAAAATCAAAACATCCTGATCGCCATGCAGAGTATGAAGCACAGAAGAGGCAAGACCCCTCGACCACACCCGCTTGAAAGGCAGCCTAGTGGTTAGGGCATTCGCCCTGCGCTCAGGAAGTCATGGGTTCAATTCCCAAGACTGCCAGGCACCTCTGGGGTCCATCCCCACACACTGCTCCCCAGGTGCTGTGTTCCTGGTTGCCCCCTGCTTCACTTGGTGAATGGGTTCAATACAGAGGTTGAATTTCATGCTGTTCACACTGTGTGATGTGGTGTGTTCACGTATGACATAATATTCACTTTCCATCTGTGTTTTTGAAAAGGCAAGAAAGTTTTCCAGTGATTGCAGTTAATACATGGGCTATGTCAGTCTTTGTTTTAATACACTATTTTGTTATAGGCCTACAGAGAATGTTGTTATACAGTTTTTAAAGCACTTGTTCTGAATACAGTTTGTTCATGCATTTCGTTCTGAATATTAAAATGCACTTGAATTCACTAGTTTTATGAGAGAAGATATTTAAAGGTATAATATTTCAGCCATCTTGCTTTTAGGCTATTCATGAGCGGGGCCAAGTAATTTTATTTCTGTTATTTCAAATTTTATATTATATTGTGAATTGTTTGAATGCTAAACAAATATTTTCATAGTTTTGTAACAGATTTATTCTTTTAATAAAATAATAATAATAATTTTGTTTGGTTTTTGGTTTCGGTTTTCGGCCAGTGTTTCCTCATTTTCCATTTGCAGTTTCGGTCTAAAAAAATTCTTTCGGTGCATCCCTTATATATATATATAGATATAGATATAGATATAGATATATAGATATAGATATATGTATGTGTATGTATGTGTACTATATATATATATATATATATATATATGTGTGTGTGTGTGTGTGTGTGTGTGTATAAACTTAGATAAGTATATGTACGTATATACTTATCTAAGTATATATATATACTGTACTGTTGGTATAGTTTTTATTCTATTGTTTTTCATTTTTGCTGCTCTTGCCTTTGTTCTGTCGACTTTCTGCCATGACAATGCAAATTTCCCACTTGTGAGACTAATAAATGTTTATCTTATCTTATCATGCAATTATCATGCATAAACTTGGGGGGATAAGGAGATTAAGGTTGGAGGACTGGATGTGGTTTTCTAATATACACATCTTTATCTTTCGATAAGTTAATCTAGTGTTAGCCTTTTTAGCACTGAACCCCAGAAACTTTAAAACACAAGCAGCTGATTTTGTATCTCCTCACATAAACGTGTATCCTTGTTTAAATGTATCCACTTTGTAGGTCTGCAGTTAACAGACTGTAGATCATCCCTTAGTTTGCACTTGTGAGCCACATTCAGTGTAAATAAATGTGTTTTTGTAGCTCGGGCCATAGAGTGTTGTGCGAAATATGAAGCTGCTCATATGGTGAGGATATATATGTTAATTTTTTTGGCAAACCCAACATAAGTAGCTTTTGGCTGACAGAGTGCAGGGTAATATACTGAGAGAATTTTAGTGTGGGTGATATGAGGTTTCTTTTTCGTCACTGATACTGATTTTAAGTAAAAGTTCCAAATACTCCAAATAGTATCATACAATATCATTTCATGAGGTAATTTAACAGGCTGCCATAGCTTTAAACTGGGAAATGTAAATGACTTTGCCAGGCTTGTTCTTTCTGTAAGGTTATATCTTGACATTACTGAAGTATTCTACATAACTAGTAGATTTACAAGCCAAGCACACCTTCACCATTTGTTCTCAATCATTAGAAGACAATGTCCACTATGTGTCATTAAGTGAGATATTTGAGAAGATACAAAGGCATGGATCTCTATGATGTTTTGGACATGACTTTCATATGATGAGACACTAAACGTGACATTGTTCTTTTCCAGGTCCAAGAAGACTTTCAGCATCTCTTCTGTCTGTCTCTCACTGTTGCCTTACGCGATTTCTTTTCTGTCTGTTTCATTCACGTTTTTGCTACGTGTTACGCACTGTCAGATGAAAAAGGTTTAAAATGGAGTGATAACACTGCTGATCACCTTTTGTCTCTGGCTTCTCCATAGCCCTCAAAAATGGCTCCCACACAAGATCTCCCAGTGCGCCCCCCCAAGTGAAACAAGTAATATGGCAAGCCAATTTGGCCAAAATTCTCTGCAAAGGTCCTTCTTCGGTATTTGTGCCTGCCCCCGTTCAGAGCAGGACACAACCATATCCGGGACTAGCCAATCAGAATGAATACTAATGCTTTTCCTCCAGTCCTTGTCACTCAAACAAGCCCCCAAACCTTATCTTACCCTAATCCTCCTCTCTTTCTATCTCTCTCTCTCTCTCTCTCTCTCCCCCCTCTCTCTCTACCTCTCTCTCTCTCTGAAAGTTGTTTTATGCTAACTCTTGTGTCTTCTTACTAACCCAACAGCTTCAAGTTCTTCCAGTTTTATTTGTACTTTTGTGTTGTTCTGTTCCTTACCTTTTTGTGTTCGTTTGAAATGACTAACATTGTCTCATCCATGGAATGTCGGACCATCTGTTGTTTTCTCTACTTAACTTGCGTACTTACGTACTAACCTCTTTATGATACTGTCATTTTTTTCCAATTGACAAACCCTTCAATGAAGAGAATATATATATAGTTAATATATATTATACTTTAGAGTATTATTTCATTTGCTTATTTGGATGACTTTCTCTTTTGCAACTATTAAAAATGACCTCTTTATTCAGTTTCGCAAGTAAAACGCCAGGTCGGCCTACAACCACCTACCAAACCAATCTGCCATTAGAGAGATCTGTCTCCGCTACAGAGACGGACAGTTCAAATGACCTTTATTGAGTTCACGGTTTGTCACTGTTATTTTTTTTTCTTCCCCCTCCCCTGTTTTTTCCTAAAGCACTCAGGCATTGGACACGCTATGGTAAACAAACTGCATTATATGGTAGATATCATTCTAATTGTCTTATACTTTGGTTTGCCCTGGATTTCCGTTTCCTCTTTCTATTCTGTTTGCTATTACTGACAAACTCCCATCGATCTCAAGGTAGCAAGAGAAAGTAAAATATTCACATCTTATTCCTTTTTCTGTCACTCTTTCAATCTCTTTAATTTCTGCTCTTTACCCATCCGATGCTCATCTATTCCCTAAACTTATGAGGTCTACAGTAGTTAGCTCAATTAAAGCAAGAATATAAATACACAGGCTTTAGATATTTTCTCCATTATTTTTCTGCCTCTTTTAGAAGTAATAAAGGATAGAACTAAATTATACTGGCATCAAGTGCCCTCTAATGCGACTCCAATACCAGGCAGTAAGAATGTAATCATTAAGGATCTAAACTACCCAAATAGGTCACTTTTATTAGACTGTTGTCGCTTTAGTCCTTTCCTGCCTTTCACTAATAGTTTCAGCCAACTTGTTTAGAGATCAGTTAAAACCGTTTAATCTTTCATTACTTATTTAGTAATTTAACATTTTTCTTGTTATTATTTTTATTATTGAACAGTAGATCTAATTTGAAAGTATCCGATAATATGTATATAATAATTATAACAATAAAAAAGTTGATTAAATAATGAAAATGTCAGATAATATATAACAGTTTTAAAGTATCATATAATATTTAACATACCAGAGAATGTAAAACCATGGTGAACATGAACATAATGTAATGTTTTGTCTATGGGCCTCAAGTGAGTTTCTGTCTAGAGGTTACTAGCAATTATGCAAAAATGCCCCAGGCTGGATAAGTACTAGCCTTACAAAAATACTTATAAATATATAAATAAATGAATGAAAGACTCAAATGACTTGAAAGCTGTCTGGTGAAATACCAGAAGTGAAATCCTGATTAATCATCTCCTGAGCACAGCTGCCTTATTTCTGGAAAGTTTCAGTGATGTAGGGTGTTAATATATAAATGCATTGAAGTGGACATTATTTCACTGTTTCTTAATGAGATTATCTTTATTAAATTAACTGCACCGCTCCTAATAGCCTTAATATGAATAATTGCTTAATTAGGCTTTGTTTGCCCAATGGAAAAAAAAAACATTGCGTTAATTAACGACTATCAACAGTTACTTATTTATAAGCTGGTATGCAAGTCTCTGGGAAAATAATTAGATCCGGAGTCATTTCAGACATAGAACTCTTCGCTTTATATTTACTTTAAATGTAGATTTTCACGTAAAACACTTAGACGTCTTACAATATATATTTTTTTAAAAATGTTGGCATTCGATGCAATGTAAGGGACTCATATCGCATACTATATGGACCAAAATATTGGGACGCCTGACCATTGCATTCAAATACATAGACTTTAATATGGGTCCCCCCTATTGCAACTATAACAGCTTCCACTCTTCTCGGAAGAGTAGAAACAGTAAATCTCAAAGGTGCTGGATGGGGTTGAAGTCAGGACTCTGTGTGGGTCAGTCAAGTTCTTCCACACTGAACTCCTCCAGCCACGTCTTTATGGAGCTTGCTTTGTGCACTGGGACTCAGTCATGCTGGAATAGAAAAGATTCTTCCCCAAACTGGGTCCACAAAGTTGGAAGCATGGTGTCCAGAATGTCTTGGTCTGCTGAAGCATTAAGACTGTCCTTCACTGGAAGTAAGGGGTCTAGCGCAAACCCTGAAAAACAGGTGTGTCCCAATATTTTTGTCCATATAGTGTATGTCGCGAGTATAATTTTGCCCTGCAAATCAGTATTTTCTTACTGCCTGGCACTGGACTCCAGAACATGGGCCTTGCAAGCCTGCCCCAAAGCTGCATGAAGGCATGTAGGGAAGAACCCGTTATGTAAGGACTGTGTCCGATTGACTGTGTTCATTAATACTAACACGAAACCCTGTATCTGGCCTCCTTCACCCTGCATGACCAGATCAACCTGACATTGTGTTATTTTTGGCAAATGACCACATTATCCGCTTATATATGTACATGTATATATCTCTCGAACCCTATATATACATACATATATGAATTTTTTGAATAGTCTCCTGAGAAGTACTCTCTCGTCACGTTGTTCCAGCCAGAACGATTTTTTTTTTTTCTTTCTCCGTTGTTCAAAAAAGAGAACTACTAAAACAAATAATGACCTCACTCCCTACCTTGCTAAAAAGGAAAAAAAGAAGAGAGAGAGAAAGGACTTTTCTTTCATCACTAAGGAGAGAAGAAAATGACACCCACATTCGCCGGTGAGAAGTTCCTTCGGTTGGTGGGTGAAAAAGTTCAGAGATTTGATATTTTTGGTGGTAGATACAGACTTTCCAGTGAGGACCTCTATTATGTATGTATTAGTATGCAATTACTGGGCTTTAATGAACTGACTGCGTCTCGTTTTTTAGCCGGGGATCTTGAAGCACTGGCTATAGGGCAGCAAGGAAGGAAGTGAGATTTTTTTTTTTTTTTAGATAACACCTTTTTTATGATTCATCTGCCCTTAGCTGAATCATTAGTAACCCGCAGAGGTCTCGAACAATAGCCAGAGTCTCTCTATTCACTGAGTGAAAGTCATTTTTTCTCTCCCTCTTCTATTTTCCCTGTTCTTAAACCTCGACATCTTTACCTTTCTGTTGAATTCTGTTTTTTTTTTTGTTTTTTCTTGGTGGGTTTCTGGTGGACTTCGACCCTGTCATAAATCATTCAGACTTCTCTAGGGTCTTTTTTTTTTGTTTGGTCCTCCTTTCTTTTCGTTCTCCAAGTCATTCTTGCGTTCTGTGTTGCATGAATTTCACCAGCTTGCATTTATACCCATGTCCATCTCGGGAGGGTGTCTGTGTTTCCCAAGCCGAGGACGTTTCGGCTTGCACGAGTGTTTGGGTTTAAACGTTCCGTTTGTTTTCTTTCACCTCACCTTCAGGTTAACCTTCATAATATACTAAATGTTTGCAGATTCCCCCCCATACCCCCACCTTCCCCTTCCCCCCCCATTCGTCTGGTGGAGTGGCGCTTTCTGCAGTTTTATTTGGACACACCTCTCCCATCGCTACTGAGTGGTTTTGACTGGCTTTTGTTTGGTCTGAGGCCCTTGTTGGGTTTTTGTCCGCTAAACGGCATCACTCATCTATCCATCCTCATTCGTCCACTGAGCTGCATGGCTTGTTTTTCATCATACTAGCATTTTTGGATGGATTGTTTTGTTTTTTATCCTAACCTCGACAAAACCCTGATCACCAGACGACACGAGCAATCCGATCAGATTTTTCCGAATCCGAAATTGCGGACGATTTCTCGAATTGACTATTCCAATTGTGTTTCTTCTACTAAATTTACTAAAACCTAAAATCTGTTACTAATACTACTGTTTGAACCAAACCTTTGTTGTAACTGTACTAACAACCATTTTTGTGTCTGACTCTCCCTTACTTACTAAAGTACTAACCGATTTCCCTCATCCTCCAACCCAATACTTCAACACTTTCACATAAGGACAGAAACTTTTCTCCCCCCCCATGTAAGATTCTGTACTGACCCCTTGGCCGAGTTGAGTTCACCTTCCCTGCCCTCTGGAGCCCCTGACTTTACTAACACTTTCATAGCTCCATTTTGGCTAGTTTAATCAGCCTCGTTCTCACTTTTAATGGAGTTCGAATCACAACTTACTTGGCTATGGATTACCATCTGTTTCTCAAGGAGAAATTGTGGATTGTCGTCAAGCTGCCAGCCACCTGTGCAAAGATTCGCTGCTGAAAATTGGACAAATGCGCTGCAATTCCGCTGCTCCTTGAGGATATTGTTTGTTTTCTCTGTGAATTATATGCAATGTCAGTCACAGCCTGGGTGTCTTCTCTTTCTCACTTTATGTAGGTTAAAGGTAAGTAGAACTTGGGGATGTAAGAAGGCTGGGATACAAAAACGAGATATGGTTCAGGTAAGACATACGCTTCTATATAAACTGCTTTTCCTAGTTCTGGTATGACCTTGCTGCTGTTGATCATTTCCTCACTGCCTCCAAGGTCTTTTGAATATTAAAATGATTGAAAAAATGCTATAAGCCACGCTGCTTTGTCTTTGGTTCACGAGATATGTGGTCTCTGTGTGTAGCGCCGTGCTACATTCAGTTGGTGTGAAGTAGCTCAGAAAAACTCCCAAGTGTGCATAATCATGGTGGAATGTTTTGCATGCTCCCCCTTTCATAAGTTTAAAGCCAGAATGCTGGTGTTTTTGTCAGTTTTTTGTTTGCTTTTATTCCCTTTGAAAGCGAGTGATATTATATCTCCCAGCTGTTAGGCTAATAGTTCTGCTGTCCTTTTTTTATAACAAGTTATGGCGAGTATGTCCACAAATCGAAAAACTATTAGAATTAGTTGAATCAAACAAACCATAGATATCCTGCTGCGATAGAAATGGACCTTGAGAATTTCATCTTGATGTGGAAAATTGTATTTTGTTCAGCTTGCGGTTAACTGCAGCACTTCTCCTAGATGGGGTGGTTAGAAGGCCTGGGCAATATATGGTACACAATTATATGGTAACAAATCAGAATTATAATCTGGGGTTTTGCCCGTATTACCACCTCTAAGGAGAAATCCATACCTTAGGCTTTAAAGGAAAGGTTTACAGAAAAATCTAATTTACACAATTTCCCCTTTGACCCATTTGTGCAGTCGAGCCACGTATGTTGTCTGAAATTTGCTTTCTCTGGTTTTGCCAATGAGCAACGAGACTATTTTAAACCTTTTTGTATGACTACTATTACATTTTCTTTGTGGCACCAGTGCAAATGACAGACACCAGACAGGCCTTGATTAATCAACTACATTTTGGGGAAAAAAAAAATGTGTAAATATAATTGTTTTAAGTGAACTATTCCTTTAATGCCCAGTTAAATGTTACAGCTTATCATTTAGCAAACTGTTTCAGATGGAATTACACCATTTAGTCTTCTTTCAAATCTTTTTCCTTACAAATACAAGTACAATGTGCAATGTTTGTTAAGCCTAATCACAGGGTCAGAGCTGGAAACATCTTGTGTCAAATTAAATACCAATTTAATTAGTGACAGTGGTCGCCAATTATGTTTAATTTACAGTGAGTGGGACCAATTTTGTGAGGGAAAACATTACTCTCAGACTTCTAGAGACATCATTTACTGTGACTATGAGCAACAGGTAACTGGTTACAGTTACTTTTAGATGACAAACAGCAGTGGCTCTATTCCAGGTCTCGCACCTGAAGGAGTCACTGTAGAATATGTAGAAATACAAGCTTAGATGTATGTAAACATCTGTTACAAGTGTCATATAAAATACAGAATGTGTTTTTCAAGCTTCAGATGAATTTAGTGTAAAATATTCAATAATTTTGTGAGCTTTCACCAGTTTTTGAACATATTTTGATTTATATTTAGAAACTGAACCACAGGCCTGGCTCTCATAGGCTCACACTGCCCTGGGTTACTTATCCAGCCTTTGCCAGTATTTGATTACATTGCTCTATCACCTAGATGATGTGTTCTTCTTGTGCGCTGAGGTGGGTGTGTGTGCTGCAGGACGTGTTTGGTTTGTTCTCAATGTCAAATTCGAGGCCAGGTGTGGGTGGACAGACTAGCATGCAAATGAAAAAGGCTTGTTACGTCTACCTGAGGCAAGGTGCAGCAGGACTGACCTTGAAACCTGGCTGGAGAGAGATAAGCTAACTACCAACATGTCTCAGAATACTTTACCCGCCTGCGCTGGGAAGATTTGTTTAGGGTTGACCAAGGATGCAGCACTAAAGGAAGAACTTCTGTGTGTGTGTGTGTCCATGTTTGCAAACTGATAAATGTCATTTTAACCTCAAAAGACTGAGTTAGTCTTGACATATCACCTCATATTATAGCCTGCTCATAGTCTCAAGATAAGAAGTCTAGTCTAAATGGCGCTTCAGTGACCCATTAGAAATCACAACAAGGAGTGTGTCATAAAAGAGAAATATCATACTTTCGCCCTGAAGTACAGACTTGGCAGGCAGCCATTTTAAAATGCTAATCTCCTCCTACCTTCTCAGCATGATCAAAAGCGTAAGCGTTCTGAGAGTCTTATTAAAGTGCTGTTTATTTCGTGGAGTAGATTCTCTCTTTGATTCGCCGGCACTGAGCCAGCAGCACCAGAGACATATGTTTCCTGCTCCTTTTGACGAAGAGCCGCCCGTTAAGTACTCAGAACCGCCGCATGTCCGTTTGTCTCCCGGAATGAAACGTCTGCAGGTCATTCCTGACATTTCTGACAATGTTACGGCCGCTACAAAGACAGTCGGTCCATCGCAGGCGAATTGTGAAAAGGAAAAATGGCCTGTCAGCTCACTTTTAATATATATAAAGTAAGCTCTGCAAACTCCCAGAGACCGATGCATCAATATGGAATAATTATCTCCACGCTGACAGGTGATCAATTTCCCCATATTTATTAGAACAGCCCTGTGACAGCAAGATGGAGAATTTTATCTGAAAAATGGCTGCCCTGTCAACTTGCAATATTATATAACCAGGCCTTAATTGTGATGTGATGTAGCAGAGATTTTTTTTGAGGCCCTTTTTGCTTCTTTGGTGTCGTCCTGCAGTTCTGTGGTGGTCTTGGCTAGTGAGGAAGAAATAGATCTTTTAAATCTGATACATGATATATATATATATATATATACACACCCTAATATATATTAGGGTGGCAGCGAAAAATAAAGACTTTTGTAAGGTCTTACCCTCCAGAAATGTTCCTTTTGTAATACTTGCTAAGTGGCAAAAAATTATATTAAAATAATATTAATATAAAATAATATAAAATAATATTAATGTTTACAGGTTTCCCAACCACCTGAAAGATTACAAATGTATTATTTTTGCGTATAGTCGATACTCTATACAAACTATAGTGAATAAAGCTGGCACAATGTACAGTAATGTTAATTAAATTCAGCTCCACTTTAAAAGATCAAATAAAATAACACAGAGTCACATTAGTCTCACAATGACAATCTGTTATTGTAATCTTATTGTCAAATGTAATGCACCTGAAAAAAATTATTCTTGATAGTTTGGCAGAACCACTTCATGAAGAAGCGCCGACTTGTTGGCATTGGGATAGTCTTTCCTGTGCTTCTAGTTTCTGAATGCCTACATTTTGGACAGGGAATTTTTTTTTCCACATGAATACATAAACTCCGGTTTTCCATCCTGTTTTTATGTTTGCAATAACTTTACATATTTT
>JBBPCX010000118.1:194586-207838 GCA_037974365.1 Hydrocynus forskahlii | reverse complement strand
TGTGTGTGTGTGTGTGTGTGTGTGTGTGTGTGTGTGTGTGTGTGTGTGTGTGTGTGTGTGTGTATGTGTGTGTGTGCGCGTGCACGTGTCCTAGAGGGAGTTTGTCCTGCCCTGCTGTAATTGCATTTTAATAGACAATTAAGCGAGCATCATAAATCTCATTGATACATCAGGAGCAAAGCTGAGACTCACCCATACACACTCTTCTGTAGCTTTTTACTGAACAGAGATCCTGTATAGTTCCACTAACTACACTCACACATGCGTCTCCTTCACCCCTTCACTCTCTCTGTTTCTTGCCACGTTCTCTCCCCTGCCCTTTATATCTCACTATCGACTCGACTCAGCTCAGCCAAAAGAAGCTGAATTGGCATCAAGGTACAATGTGGCCGGTGTGTTTAAACGGCATATCATGGAAAACCAAACTGACCTTGGTTTGTGAATGTTTTTTTAAATAATAATAATAATAATAATAATAATAATAATACATTCAATTTATAAAGCGCTTTTCAAAATACTCAAAGAAGCTAGTACAATTATGAGTGGACAAAAAAAACACAAGGGGAAAAACATACAGATAATGATAGTCAACAAGCAATTTGTAACTTGAAATATCAGCTGCAGAAAGCAAGTTGGAAGAAGTGGGTTTTGAGTGACTGCTTTTTAATGTTGAAATTGTTAAAAAATGGTGTCTCACTCCTTCTCTTTTGCTCTCCTCCCAGGATCCATCTCAGTAAACAGCCGCACCATGCCCTTCAACTCCAACGAGGGCAGTGAGATACTGGATCTGGACAGTGATATGTACCTGGGGGGACTGCCTGAGTCTCGGCAGGGCCTGGTCCTGCCCCCGGAGGTTTGGACCGCCCTGCTGAACTACGGCTATGTGGGCTGCGTGCGGGACCTCTTCATCGACGGGAAGAGCCGCGATGTCCGGCGGCTGGCTGAAATCCAGAGTGCCCCTGGAGTCAGCAGCTTCTGCACTCGTGAGCTCCAGAAGAGGTGCAGCAGTGCCCCCTGCGGCAACGGAGGACTCTGCAAGGAAGGCTGGAACCGCTACATCTGTGACTGCACAGGGACCGGCTTCCTGGGCAGCAACTGTGAGATAGGTGAGTGGGTGGGGATTTGATAAACTCTCCCTCAGGAGACCACCCTTTCATTTACTTTATTTCCAGTCAAACAGTCATTAACTGCACACATATATCTGTGTGTATATGTAAGCCATGGAAAAAAATAAGAGACCACATCATTTTTTTTCTGATTATTGCTTTTGCAATTTGTGGGAGTGTGTCTGTGTAAAATGTGCATGTCACTATTGTTTTATACACTATTGACCACACTCGATTCTAAATTCAAAAGACTTTAAAAACGTGATGTTAAGAGCAGAGTTTGTGCATGTGTGTGCATCCCATCAGAAATTGAATCAGGAGTGAAGCTGCTGGAATACAGCACATAGAAAAGCTGCTCTACACACACTACTGCACTCACAACACATATGGAGGCCTCTCTTATTTTTTACACACACACACTGCAATAGTTCAGAAAAGAATAGACACCTGTGCATTTTACACACACACTGCCGCAAATTGTGCAAACAATGAACAAAAAAAGGGCAAAAGAGGTATTTATTTCCATGGCTGTATGTACATATGCGTGTGGGTGTGTGGGTGTGTGTGTGTGTGTCTGACACTAAGTAGAATAAATTAAATACTGCTTACAGTTACAGATTTGACAAACAAAGGTGATTAGTTCTAGGTCACGATGTCTGTGATTTTATTCACATACTAAAGCTGCATTTGGATGCAGATGAAGGTCAGAACTATACATAATCTACAAGAAAAAAGCTCCAACACAAGCTTTTGTTATTATTCTGTATAAATGTATGTTTAGGGGCCCACTGATAACCTAAAGAGGCTTTTAAGTAAACGCAGTGGTTTGATATAAAACATGTAAATGGTTCCATAAAGTTCTGCATACTACTCTTACCGCACTGAAATTACTCTGTAGAGACAAAGAACCACTATAAAGTAATTTGAGTGGACTAAGAGTGTAGTATCCGAACAGCTCTGAAGTCATGCACTGGCACCCCCGATTGAATGACTTGATTAAGGACTTGATTTTAAGATTAAGATTTGACTGTTGTGGGTGGTTAAAGCTCTGGTCAATATCACAGCCAGCTTCTCTGCAGTTAGTCTCAAGCTAAATGAGAGCATAATGAATTTGTTTACTTGTTTAGTAGTTCAAGTATTTAAAATAGCTACAGACTACTGGTGAACTTCTAGAAAAATATTGTTGATGGACTCACTGTAGTAGCAGAGGGCTTATTTCTTCTGGTACTTGCAGCAGGTTCTGCAGTAAGTCTACACTGGTTTTGCACTATTGTGATGGTAAATACGAATGACTTTTAATGCATCCCTGTTTAGAGAAGTAACCCTTATTTCCTAAGCGAAGGTGGGTTAAGAATCCACCATTCTTAACTGTACAAGCTCCCCAGTTTGATGGATCGAGGTGATAGGCGTTACTCCTGAAAAAACAGTGAAAGAAATTGCAACCCTGCATCCTTCCAGAACAGTGTCTGTTTTCCATGGTATCCACCTAGTATGGACCCCACAACTCCAGTCACTACTCATTACCTGTAACCACTGAGCTAACTACTGTCATATCTCCTGGAGCACAGACCGAGAGCAGAAAAATGTATGACTGGCATGTTGTGCAAATACTTGACGTACGTCAGAATTCTCCCAGAGCATTCAACAGTAATGAGGGTCAGTGCAGGCACAGACACATAACAGCAATACCTGAGACCCATTCAGGGACTCATTTTATGAATAGTATTGTTAAATTTAGATGACATGAGGTCATCTATATGAAGGTCATTTGTTGCACCTTTTCAACTATTTAGTTTTAGAAATAGTTAACCCTGTTAATTGCACATTCCCAATTCATCGTGACAGAACGGGGACTTTTGAATGATGAGATCCATTTGTACTCTTGGTACTTTGTACTTTGTGCTCTGGGATAGAAAATGTTAGCATTCATTTTCCTATTCTTAAATTACTTATTTTTTCACACAAGTCATTATAAAAGGTTATATCATTATTTGCATGAGATTGAGCTCATTGATATTCATGTAGCTTGGGTCTTTCAGAAAACCGAGTGAGGTCTAAAGCCAGATTCAGTCATCAGTCTGGGCAGCGAAGCATCCTTCTTCCAACAGATGCAGAAGTGTTAACAAATATGTGGAAAATCTTTGGTTTGGAACAGTATGGTACGTTGCTGTGTCGCGTCCCTGTCGCATGCTGGGATTGGTTCCTTGTGTAGAGTAGCACTGAGTTCAGCAGAGCAATGAGGCATTCCTGGACCATCTGCATAACTTTAGAGGGACCAGCAGACACAAGATGGACCGTCTACAGAGGGAGACGACAACCAGGTTGGAGCCACAGCACTGCTAGAGTGTGCAAGTGTGTGGTTCTGCTGGCTGTCTGAAACACCATAGTTCTCCATTACACACCAACATTTTCCATGAAACTACGGTTCTCTAATAAACAGTATTGATCTCCATCAAATACTGCCATTCTCCATCAAATACTGTGATTCTCCATCAAATACTGCCATTCTCCATCAAATACTGTGATTCTCCATCAAATACTGCCATTCTCCATCAAATACTGTGATTCTCCTTCAAATACTGCCAGTCTCCATGAAACACCATCAATCCACATCAGTTTCGTTCATTCTCCAGAAAATACTATCAATCTCCATTAAACACCACCATTCTTGACCAAGCATCTTCATTTCGTATCAAATATCAGCATTCTCTTGCAACTCCATCAACACCATAATTCTGCTAATAGCAGCATTTTTCCACAAACATCAGCATGCAACATCAACATTCCCCATCCCTATCCCCTATCAACCACTCTAATGTTGGTTGTCAGCTTTATATTACACTTCATAAATAACTGGTGAAGCAGTCTGAAGAACCAGTGTGAATGGAGAAGAACTAACACACAGATACGGTGTCCTCTTGTGTTGGTGATTGCTGGCTCAGGTGCTCTAAGCTGTAATTGTGTGTCCTGGGCACCATTTGGGTGTTGTTTTATCTCATTATCAGTGGGCCTTTTGAGGGATGAGTATAGCTTTTTGGTATGTTTGTTAGATTACTTTTCTTAGTCTTACCAATTTAGAGATGCTCTGAATGCACTCTGGGTAGTTTTGTGAGGACAAACAACCTCAAGTGAGCCCTGATGCTCTTCATAGCCACTTAGATAAGTATGAGACACTCACATCAAAGCTTTACATACTGTTTGTTGTACTTCAGGCTTTAGACAAAGGATCCTGTTTGAAGGATCCTACAATAGCCACATGTTATACTTTACCTCAAGGACAATATATTCACAAATTGTTATTGCCATTTACATTGGTCTAGGCTACTGTAGAGAAAAATTCTCAGAAATTCTTTTTTTGCTTTTGCTCTGCCCAGCTGCATGTCTACTTCAGGCTGGTTGTCAGACACTTTTTCACCACTGTTTCGCTGTTTATCAGCCTTGTCTTTGCACTGTTTTTGGCTTCATTTTATTGCCTCATTACTTAACAAATAATAAATGGTTCATGTTTCCCAAGTTCCCCAAAGTTTATTTGAATAGCATTTTCTGGTCCTGCCAGCAAAATTACATCATTAGCAGCCAGCACAACAGATAGAACTGGGAAAGGGCGATTTCAGAATTGTGCTGTCAGAATTGCTACTGCCTTTTCCAAAAAAATGACAGTTTTGGAAACAAGTTTTTGGAGCCTGTTGTCGGAGTTTAAGATCTGGCATTCTTGCGCCAGAAGAGGAGCATCAGAGTGTGGGAGTGCTGACAGCAGACACTGGATGGAGGGCTTAATGGAGCAGCGGGATGTGGAGATACAAAGATCCGGGCCAGCAGAACACTAGATGGAGCTGCTAATGTGAGCAGAGCTGGCAGAAATGAGCAATGGGTCCGCACTGGACCCAAACCCTGTAGTTTCATCTCCCACTCTGGCCAGCTCAGCCCGTCATGCTAAAGCTGCTGCTCAGAGATCACAGCACCAAGCCAGAGCTGAATATTGGACCCACTTACATCACTGGCAGAACAGATTTCCTCTGCAAGGCCTCAGCGAGTTTCCTAAAGGAGAACCAGACGGGCTGTCCAGCCAAAGTGCCCCAGCAGAGCCAATGATCTCCAATCTGCGATCACAGCAGACAGCCTTATGCTTGGGGATGACACTGTTAGTGGCAACACATAGTTCTGTGTGAACTGAACAACATATTCTCCATACTGAATGAGGATCTTCCATCATCATTGGCAGAAAACACAACAGTGAGACTGACTATTATTTTTGTTGTTGGCAAAAAAATGGCATGAGGAGGCAGGAGTCCTAAACGTCTAACAATGATGTCTAACACACTCAGCAAGCTCAACTTCCAGTATTTTTTCAGTGGTCCTCTGCCTGCATGGAAAAACCAACAAGTTTTGACGGCTGTTTGGATTCGCTACATAAAAGCTACAGCTTAAAGACTGAATTTAATTCACAAATTCAACTAGCTTTTGGCAAACAGCAAAAAAAAGAAAGAAAATTGGACTGCAAACCAGCAAGAGGCGTGTCAAACCAGCAAGAGCCGCATTTATCCTCCTTATTGGTTGAGACATGTCAACATTATCACCTAAGGACATCGTTCCAGAGCCACACCATTCTCCCACAGAGAGAATGTCTTGACAGAGCTTCATTTATTGGATGTGGGCCATGGCCGTGATGATGTTGAACCGTATCATCTGCTGGAGACACCAAAACCACATGGGAAATTTACATTATCCTCTTTACGTCCCTCACCTCATCTGAGTCCCCCAGCAACCATGGAGAAGCTGCCACTTTCCCTGTCTGCTAGCCTTCAGATACAGCAAAAATCAGCCCAGTTTCACCTCCGCCTTAATCTACTGCTTCAGAGACCACACAACCCCCTGTAGGGCCTCAAAGAAAGAAACAAACTCCTCAATCACTAAATCAGGATCAGTGTTTTCAGCCTCATCGTCAGTAGGACCGCCACCCACCTTCCACCATTACTGAAAGAGTTCATCCTATTCTCAAATAGATTTTCTCAAGAAATCTGTGTTGTTACAGTCATGATGTCAGCAGTACATCTTACACATATTACTAAGTTAGCTCTCTTTAATATTAGACCTCTAAGAAACAAGTCTTGATTGATTAATGATTTGAGTATAGTTCATGGGCTTGCCATTATGCTTAAAATAAACAAGCTGAATGCATATAGCTCTCAAAACATATTAACTGAGCTGGCTCCACCAAACTTTAACTTTATTGATGTCTTGTGTGCCGGCGAGAAAGGCGAAGGCCTAGTTGCTCTATTTGATGTTTCTTTCCAACACAAGCAGCTTTTATTCAGTGACTTCACATCCTTTGAGTATGTCTGTGCAGTTCTGATAGGGGCTCCAAAAATATTTCTAGCTTTCTACAGGCCTCTAAAGCACAGTTCTAACTGTATTGATCATTGTGTTATTGCCGGTGATTTTAACGTACATGTTGATAGCCTCAAGGACAATTATGACTCTTGTTGGACTCTCAGAATGTGTATCCTAATGTAATGACATGTAATTTATGAAGACTGAAGTAATGTATGTGTATATACATAAGGTGCACTGCTGCAACAGTGAATACATCACCAGTCACTGCTCTGTTGTTAATGCATGCATTATTAATGTGTAACTACACAGTCACTACAGACAATTAATAGAAAGTGGGACCACCTGCTCTCAGTTCTCTCAATAATTCTATGTTTGACCTCAAACTGCATGTTTATGCTGATCTAAGAGCAGTTATTGTCATTTCTGAAACAGCTCCAGTTAGACATTGTGTTATGGAGAGCCAGTCTAACAGGCTGAACCCACAGGAGGGAGTTTATGGGTAATTGTTCGATTATGATGATGAACCATTGATATTTTTACTTGTTTTGTATTGTTTTTGTTTTTGTTTTACATTGTGTTAAATGAATCTACATCAAATAGCCTGTTTTTTTGTTTCCACTTGTGCAAAATGGATTGGTGTGGTCCCATTAGGGAGGGAGTCACGATGAAAATTTGATAGGATGGCTAACTTCTGCCATCTAGTGTGACTAGACGACACTGCATTGAGTGACTGGTGCACAGGGCAGTAAGATTTTCTGCCTTCACTTCTTCAGTCTAACACGCAGCAGCAACAGCCTACTTTCCTTCTCTTCCCCAGCTAATCCTTGGGGCTCCTTTTAAAAATGCCATAATAAAACAAGAAAAAGAGAGAAGTACACTGTGGTTTCAGTGGTTTAAAAAATTTCATAAGGTATATATCTGCGTATTAATGTTTAAATGTGTTGCTTTATTAAATTTGCATTGGTCTTATGTACATTTGTTTTTAATGGTAGATGATAGTGATGCACAGGTCAGGATTTTTTTTATGGCGCACATCTGCCGGAATCAACCTGCTCTGCCTGAATCAAGTGTCAACCTGCTGCCCCAGCCAAAAAAAATATTCATTAATCATCAACCCAAACAGACCCACAATGTTTCTGTAAGTTATTTATAACGGAGTCAAAACGATACCCTGTTTGAACGAAACCCACGGGACCCGCGTGGTCAACTCGCTCCACCCGCAGGTTACGGGTCGACCCGCACATCACTAGTAGATGGTAAACATTAAAATTTAATATAAGCACCAATCAATCACAATTCACAGTCATCCGGTCAGAGTTACTTATAATTTCACAGAGCAGTGTCTCTTGTATGACATCTGTGGAGAAAGGTAAATGGTTATGGCTCTGGTGGGTGGTGAGCAGTGACTGGGGGGCCAACTGGGGGCGAGGGAGGTGGTGCAGGGGTATAAAGATGGAATTAGACTAAAAGCCTGTGAGAATAATATATGGAATCTTTTTCAATAGCAGATTTAGTTGTATCTCTAAAATGTCTGTGCTGACACTATGTCCTCATTTCTCTCTTTCTAACACAACTGTTCTTTTCTTTTTCCTATCTTTTTCACTATTTCTCCCTGTTAATGCACACAAAACATATTTTTTTATGATTTGGATGTTTTTTGTCCTTATTTATGCTTGTTTGTGTTCACTGTCCTGTGCACCTGTTGTATTTCTGTATGTCTTTGTGTGTGTGTGTGTGTGTGTGTGTGTGTGTGTGTGTGTGTGTGTGTGTGTGTATGTGTTTGTGTGTCTTTATACCATTGCACTGCATGTTTATGCATATATTTGTGTACATATTTGTGTCTGTGTATGTATTTGTGTGTTTGTGTCTGGACCTATGTATACCTATGTGTTTGTACCATTATATGTGTGTGTGTGTGTGTGTGTGTGTGTGTGTGTGTCTTTGTACCATTGCACTGCATGTTTATGTATTTGTGTACATATTTGCATTTGTGTGTTTGTGTCTGGACCTGTTTGTGTCTACCATTGTGTGTATGTGTGTCTGTGTATGTGTATTTGAACCATTGCACTGAATATCTGCATGTTTATGCACATACTTGTGTACATATTTGTGTCTGTATCTGTGCATGTGTTTGTGTTCAACCATTGTATGTGTGTGTGCATATTTTTGCATGTCCGCACACATCATCTTCCCTCACAGAGGCCACAGTGTTGAGTTATGACGGCAGCATGTATCTGAAGATCATCATGCCGGGCACCATGCACACCGAGGCTGAAGACCTGGCCCTTCGCTTCATGTCCCAGCGCGCCTACGGCCTCCTGGTGGCCACCACCTCCAAAGAGTCTGCAGATACTCTGCGCCTGGAGCTGGACGGCGGCCGCGTCAAACTCACCGTCAATCTGGGTAACCCTCCTCACCCCAGCCACCATCATCACCACCGCAAACATCGCCATCACCCTTCTCTTCTACTCCCAGTACTCTACCTCTGTCTGGGTCTCTGTTACAACTACAGTTGCCCCCCCTTCCCACTCCCCCCCAGCTCCATCCTCCGCCCTCCTCAGGCCTTGAGCCCCTGCCCAGTTACCTGCCCCGTCCCAGACCACACCAGGCCACTCCTGCCTCGTATCTTCTTGGTTCTGCCTAGAGTTAAAGGAATAGTCCATCGTTTCTCCGCCTAATCTCGATCCACTGTGTCTGTTTCGTGCCATCATTTAGCACAGCCAGTAATTTTTGTTACATGTTTTCTTACAGCAAGAAAATAACTAACTCAAAACACACTTATTATAGAAGCCAATGCGCATTTGCTGAATTCCATAAAGAAATGTAAAAAGATTAAGGATGCTGAGGGTGCTGCAGCAGCCCCTGGTCTCCAAATTGTTTAACTGATAATCAGTTCAATAATTAACACTAGATTACAATAAATTACAATAATTAGAATAAGAGTCAGTGTTTGTAGCTTTAATTTATTTTTAATGTATATATTTTGTACCACATTTGAGCACAATCCCTTCCTCTGCTTGTGTATGCAGAGCTGTAAATTACTTCAGTGCCCCAAAGTGGCCTGATTTTTTTACTGAAAAATAACATGCATAATAATGCCCTCATTTTAATATATAAGTTTAAGCTTTATTTTCTTGAGTCCTCCACATATTTTGCTGGGTATAATCATGTCTGTCTATAGGTGGGACATAATCCATTACTGCACCACATACACAACAATCTGATTGGTTGCCTCTTAGCTTATTTGCATAAAGTTAATTAAAAATAAGAGAGCAGGTTTGAAATGTATTCGGTTTAACACTTCAGCAGCCTCGACTTTAAACAGCTTCTCATGTCCCAGGACAGAACTATTTAACACAACAGTTCCACACTAAAGACTTGGAACGCAGAAAATGATTTATTCGTACAATTTATTTTGGCATTATTTTGAAATTAATCTGGAGAAAATCGTTCACCCGCTGTTCAAATGTGCAAAGATGCAAAACATTCAAAAATTTTAAGGCTTTGCAGAAAACATACTTAAAGCATATTGAACATAATTTCTGCACAGGCCAAATTTTGTTATTTTTTAAATAAGGTTAGTTCAATAAATTAACTATTAAAATGCTCAGAAATACAATTTCTGAATATTTTCTCCTGACTGTGATGCTTATTCATGTTGTATACATGTGTAACATGAAAAAATGTTTTATCCAATGTTTAAATACTAGAGCAGTAATTAATTAAAAATGAAACAATTGTGTGTAATTTCACTTTTCTAAATTTTCTATTATCATACATGGTCTTTGAAAACTCCACAGCACTCTGTGGGTAAAATATATCAACCGAGTCTTCCCCCTAGAAAACTAATCCCATCCCTGAAAGAACAAATTATATATCTTAATTTATATCATCTTTCACTGAAAAATTTAAGTGCTGTAGAAAAATGCACGTTTCTCATAAACGTTTTCAGATAGAATTCAGCAAGGGACTACGGCTTCCACTGAAAGTGTGTCTGAAGGGAATAGCACAGGAAAGCTAAAAACGACTGTGGTAATCAGTGGAACACTGCAGATGTGGTTGATGGGGATTAATCTGAAAGCTGAAGATGAAAGGGGCTCTGACTTTAGTTGTAGTACATAGCTATGACCAGCAGATGGCGCCACAGATCTTTTCATCGCTGTAAGATTCAACTACATCGACTTTAAAAGGGAGTTTGTCCCGCTTTGCAGCTAGAAAAGCTTCCACTCTTCTTGGAAGGCTTTCCACAAGATTTTGGAGTGTCTGGGCGAATTTAAGCCCATTCATTCTATAGAGCAGTTATGAGATCAGTCAACTTCTTCCACACTGAACTCCTCCAGCCATGTCTTTATGGAGCTCGCTTTGTGCACTGGGACACAGTCATGCTGGAATAGAAAAGGTTCTTCCCCAAACTGGGTCCACAATGTGTGAAGCATGACGTTGTCCAGAATGTCTTGGTCTGCTGAAGCATTAAGATTGTCCTTCACTGGAAGTAAGGGGCCCAAACCCTGAAAAACAGGTGTGTCCCAATACTTTTGTCCATGTCGTATCTATCTACCTATTTATCTATATTATTATTATTATTATTATTATTATTATTATTATTATTATATTTTATTTTTTTACCCGGTTTTTTACTGTAATTAAAGTCTAGCCACCTGCTGGTCAGTGTTGTGTGCCATTTCCTGTGGTCAGAGCCCTTCTCTTATTAAATGTTTGTTAAATAACTAAAAGCCACAGAAACATGAAGTCACAAGGCAGAGATGCACTAATTGGGACAGGAGCAGGAACAGCCTTTACAGGATTCACCATCTGTCTTTCTCTCTCTCTCTCTCTCTCTCTCTCTCTCTCTCTCTCCCTCTGTCTACCTCTCTCTCTCTCCCTCTCTCTGTCTCCCTTTCTCTCTCTCTTTCTCCCATTCACTCACTCTCTCTCTCCTTCCTGCTCGAGGCTCTGAAGATGGAACTTTTCATCCCTTCAATGGCGTGTATGTCTGCGGCCCTGGAGCGAACAGCCAGAGAGACCGGCTCACTGTCGCTTTACTGTTTTTGCGTACAGTTTTACATAGTTAATGGGTCCATTTTAGTGACTGTGGTCCCTCTGAAATGTAGATGTACCCTTGGAGTACCATTTTGTACATGCTAATATGTTACAAAATATTCCGTTTGAGTAGCTCGCCACGGACCTGCTGTTTTACCTGCCTGTCTTTTGATCAGTCGCTTTAATCAGGCAGACTAAAGCGACTAAACACCTTCACCATTTGAACACGGGCCTCTCCTCATTGAACCTAATCAATTAGCTGCCACTGGTGCTAAGCTCGAACCGAGGTGCGGTGCTTACCTCAGCGGACCCAGCCTCGGTACCCCTGGTTCTCCTAATTAGCAAACATAAACTTCTAGCATTATCCGCCCGCCACAGGGATTGACATCTAAGTAATTAATCAACACAAACCGAACACGGGGACAGACTTAACTTAGCTTAAAATGATTAAAGCCGCCCTAATAAGGATTAGATCGTTAGGAGATAATCATCTCGATTTGCATGAGGCGATGGGAGACTATCGGTGCGGCATCAAGAGGGTATTACTTCCTTTAGGATCTTCATATGCAAATTTCGGGCTCTCGTTTGATACATGTGACAGCACACACACACAAACACACACACACACACACGCATACACACACACGCATACACACACAGGTGTCAATCAGAATGCCACATTTAGAGAAAACGAGGCCTAGAAACACTTCAGTTACACGTTTGCGTGCAAATCTTTTCGCTGATGACGTTTAAAGGCTGAAATACGTGTAATATTTCCTTTCTCACGTTCTCCTGCAGTGAGCCTGGTCCCTGGCTGTTTGTCATCACTACTCCGTAGCGGTTGACAGCTCGAGACCACGCGTCAGCCTCAGCATCTTGCACGTACCCCCAGCAGCCACCAGAGGAGGCCAGCGATGACAAAGTTCAGAAAGGAAGCTCAATCTCAGCTCTCATTACAGCAGGCTATTATTCAGTACTTAAAACTCTGAGGATAATTTACCTCCTCATTTGCGTACGACAAAGATAAGACACGCTCTTATAGCCTGAAGACACTCGGCTTGAGTAAAAAAACCTGCCCTCCTGGATGAAATTAAACAAGATGAAACGCGCCACCAGATTAATCAATAAGTGTGGCATTGATATTGACGCACACAGCACAAATAATCAGTGAATGTATGTGAGGAAGAGTAAAAAAGTATGTTGCAGGCTGCATTTCCGGCTGAAGCGTGCAGGTCACCCTTGCCTCTGTTTTTTGTAGCTGGTGGACCCTCACTGCCCAAAAGCTCCACGCAGTAAACCAAGCATATCTGTCTGATTTAAACCTCATTACTGATTCCATTTCCATCAGTGAGAGAGTGTGACGCAGGCCAGGAGAGTAACGATCCTGACGGTGGCTCGCAATAGGCTCCGAAAACCAAATAAATTTTGAGTTGCACCAATAAGGATTCAATTAAGCCAGATTTTACAGTGTGTGCAGTTTATAATGTGTTGATCAGGACTTCATCGTAAACATTGATCAGTTAGTCAGCGGTTGATATCTAAACCTGTATTATAAGCACTATACAGTACTTTTCAAGAGTCTTAGGCCCCAATGCAAATTGTTAAAAGCCATTTTTGTGTCTTTCTGTTAATGAAGTTAACATTAGAATAAATGAAAACAAACAAGGAGGCCGTAAAAAGTATCAAGATTTGTTTTGTGTGTAAAAGTAGTTGATACTGTGTGAGCTGGTGAGGAGAACACAGGTTCAGTTCCAGATTCCTCCTCGGTTCCT
>JBBPCX010000118.1:159256-192887 GCA_037974365.1 Hydrocynus forskahlii | reverse complement strand
CCTCAGCATCCTCCTCCCAACACACTCAGAGTCTCTCCTCAACATCCTCCTCCCAACACACTCAGTCTCTCCTCAGCTCATGTCCAAAACAGCACAGTCTCGCCGTTCCACCACACAACACGACACACCACACAAATCACTCATGCCATTCCTCCCCTGTCGAGAGCATATCTCCATCTCTCCAGGGTCTCCTCAGTAACTCATGCCTCTATTGCTTAATATTGACCAGAAATTAGTAGTATAGCCTAAACTCATAGTTACAAAATACTATAGTCAAATCTGTGGAATAAAGTAGCAAAAAGTAACAGAAAAGAGAACCAATAAACAGCTTGAGCAGATAATAAAACTTCTAACAGGGGAATTCCAACAGTTTAAAATATAATTGTGCATAATTAAATTGTTTAGACGTAAACAAAGTCTTTCGGAGTGGTTTATTGAGAAATGCTCTAGAGAAACCTTTTTTCCCACAGTGGTGGGAACCAGATGTTTTAAGTGTTTAATGTCTTTAAAAGCTCCCTCATAGGACATCATTGCATTAAATGGTTTCAAATTCACTGCCTAATGTGTGGGACTGTTATTTTATGATAATTTTGGCTTAAAACACTTTTATAAAATCGATTCATGGATTAGAAAAACAGGCAAGATGTTGGGCAAAGTAGTGCCCTGTATTCTTATTCTTATACTTATTCTTATTATGAGAGAATAGGGATATCACTGAGATATTGTTTTGTGTAATAAATTAGGAGAAATTTGTGTTGGAGACATCATGACCCCCGGTTCCCATCATCACCGTTATAGAGAGCATCTGAATTCTGTTGAACTCCATATTTGATATCAAAGCACTCTGAACGAGTCTTAATCATTGAATTATGTAAAAAAAAATAATAAATACAGTACCATGAAAATCTTATTTAAAATAATATTTAAAAAACGTTTACATGAACGAGTGTGTTTTTTCATGTGAATATTACTAAATATACTAAATAAAACAAAAGACAATAAATGCAAATAACATTATACAGTAAATAGTGATGTTCTGTTCAGTATATCAGTGTGTTCTTGTAGAAGTCCAGTATTACTGTAGTTTCATCAGAAACCTGGTTTGACTTGAACCGAACCTGTGTTCTCCTTACCAGTTCACAACATACCAACTACTTTTTTTACACACAAAACAAATCTTGATACTTTTTACTGCTGTCTTGTTTGTTTGCATGTATTCGAATGTTAACTTTGTCAGCAGAAAGAACTTTATACATTATCACACTCAATAATGGCTTCAAACAGTTTGCACAGGGGCCTAAGACTTTTGCACAATACTATAAATAAATAAAAATAAGGAATGTCTGAAAGTGGAAATACTGCTTCTAGAACTGCTATTAGTTCATCCATCATTTATTGTTATAGGACATACCCTAAATATTCCCCCAAATCTGCTCCCAAAACTCTTTTTTAAACTCAGCTTAATACATTACCCTGAAGAAAATGTAAAGGTAAACCCGTATCTGTACTTTACAGTTTACACAGAACTGTCTCCCGCAGGTTTAATTCCAGCAATATACACTTTATGGACAAAAGTATTGGCTGTTTTTCAGAGTTTGGGCCAGGGCCCTTACTTCCAGTTAAGGGCAGTCTTAATACTTTGCTATATCAAGACGAAAAATAACCTTTTCTGTTCCAGCATGACTGTGTCCCAGTACACAAAGCGAGCTCCGTAAAGAAATGACTGGAGGAGTTCAGGGTGGAAGAACTTGGCTGATCCACACAGAGCCCTGACCTCAACCCCATCCAGCACCTTTGGGATGAACTGGAACGGAGATTCTGATCCAGATCTTCTCATCCAACAGATCTTCTCATCCAGTGCCTGAACTCATAAAGGCTCTACAGAATGAAGGGGCACAAATTCTCACAGAAACTCCGAAATCTTCCAAGAAGAGTGGAAGCTGTTACAGCTAGTGTAATGGTCAGGCGTCCCAATACTTTTGACCATAAAGTGTATGGTCTGCAGTCATTATGTCTGCAGTACTGATATCGCAGAAGGTTTTAATATGCAAATGAGGTTCTAACCAATCACAGTGTTTCTGACAAGGATTTATTGAAATGTGTTGTTTTTGTGACATCACAACAACCGATTGAAAATGGGCTGTTTTTATAGCTTATTTTCCATACTTGGACTGTGTGGATGGGGGGCGTACCCTTTAAAACAACATTTAACAAGCTCAGCCTTTTTATGTCCAGAAAAGGGATGATATGGAACCTTTAATATCTCAAACTTCATTGCAATATGGAAAATCACAATACTGATATTTTACCCATGCAGCTCGACAACCTAGCTGTCTAATCTATGGTAGTAGTTGGTATACTGGAGAGAAGTGGAGAGAAGGCATCTAAGCATGTCAGTTGAATTTGAAAGCATGTTTAAAGTGCATCTGATCATGGCACTTAAATAACCATATTCCACTCACACAGATCAGTTGTTATTAATTTTTAATTTTTAAAAATATATTAAAGTATACTATATTGTATTATATTGTATTGTATTCGATACTGTATTATTAGACAATATAGTATGTATATCACACATGTAATTGCTGTAGCTTAAGTTGTAACTGTACTTCAAATTGTTATTATTTATTTTCAGCATTACAATACCTATTGCAAATTCAGTGGGGCACACTGAATTGTGGGGCACAATTTTAAATACAATATGTATTTAAAAATATTTTCACAGTTTATACATGAGTGAATGTATATAAATTCCTTGTCCAAAGGTGCCCAGTTTAGTCCAGAGTGGTAGAAAGTCCCTCAGTACTGGAGTGAGCAGTGGCACTATTTTCTCTGGGATGATGGAGATCTCTCCAGTACCTTGAGGATGAGTTGGAGTGGCCTTTGTCTTCCAGGATTTTTCATCCAGCACCGGTACTTGACTTTACTCGTGCTCTCATGGTTGAATTCAATGCAATCCCCACAAATTCCCAGCATCCTCACCTTCCCAGAAGAGTAGAGGCTGCTACTGCAGCAAAGTGGGGGTTTCAAAGAACTGCTGGGAGATACCTTCAAATTTTAAGACATACAATTTATGTAAAACAGCAATGTTACATTTCAAAGTGTTGTAATTTTTAACTTAAGGACTTTAGACCTTTATCTATACTTTTACTTATTTCTGTCCTTCCAGACATCATATCACCACTGAAAACAATAATGTAATTTATTTTATATATGTACACCTACATATGATTTGAACATCTGCAAAATAGGCCAATATCAATAAATACCAGCTGATCACTAGCTAATTAACCTCAACTACATATTTCTGTGTTTTTTTGTTAACTTCCCACATGAACGCGAGCTGAGTGACCGAGTTTCTCCTCAGAGAAAACTACCGATTTGTGCTTGAGAGCATCATTAGCCCCGGAGTCAGAGAAACCGCCCATAAAATGTAATAATCCATTTGAACCACATAAGCCATCTGTGGTTTGATTCCTCTGTGTTGGAGGCACTTTCGGGATAGCGACTATTAGTTCTAGACAACTGAACTAATATCTATTGCGGTCCGTTCCAAAAGTTTATAGTTAATTGCGAACAAGTTCAGTGCCTGCAGTGTGGCCTGAGTTACTGGCCTCATAAGAACAAAATCCAAAGGACAGCGCAAAGACTGAGCACAGCTAGTATTATATTTTATTCGATACTGTATTATTAGACAGTATAGAATTGATATCACACATGTAATTGCTGTAGCTTAAGCTGTAACTGTACTTCTATTGTTATTATTTATTTTCAACATTACAATACCTATTGTAAATTCAGTGTGTTTTTTAGAGATGGTACAATATGTATCTTATACATTGGTATATTTGATATCTTTTCTGATACTAGCCTTTTATCTCTGTTTTTCATTTTATTCTCAGCTACACCTACCAAACATGTGAATTAGTGAAAATTATGGGCTGGTATTTTACTGGTCGAGCTTGTGTGAACATTAGTTATCTTTTAAAATCTATTTTAGAGAATGGACAGACTGTAGCGGCCTGTAAAAAGTTCTAGGCTAGATATAGAACCTCTAGTTTAAGATATATATATACATGTAAACTATTGCATTAACATTAATACATTATGACATTAACCGTAATCAACTTATGTTTACTGCTCATTACTTCTAAGAATTCATTTTTTTAACATCATAGTACCTATTACAAATTCAGTGGTTCTCAGATTGTGTTTCATACTTCTTTTTGGGATGGCACAATATGACTGATATCACACCTTTAGTATCAGCTAGTATTCTGTAGTAGAAACTGTTTTTTAACTGAATGCACCTTACTTAGGAGGAGCATCTAAGACTATCATGCTCAAACACTGCAGCCTCACAGAAAGAAACGCACAGCTAATAATACAGTGTGAGCTAGAATTATTTCAGGATTGGATTGGATTTATTTTCCCCCTTTTTACCATTTTCTGCTGATATTGGCCCGCTACCAGTACCTAGTATCCGTGCCATCTCTAATTTTTATGCTCCAACCCCCAAACACACACACACAGTTTGTAATTGGTGTTTTGCACTGTTTTGTTCCAGGTTTTGTAACACACTATTAGGTAGGAGGAATACTTTATAATGCAGCTGTCATTTATGCCATAGTTCTTGTCTTTCTTTTGATTTTCCTTTTCTTTCCATTTTTTCCCTCTTACTTCTTTCTGTTCTCAGCATGCATGACCTATTTTTTATTTATTATTTTTTTACTGCATGAAAACTGTGAAATCCCAATGTGCAATCAATACATTTAAAACTATAATTAAGTCTTGTTCAGCAACAGAAAAATGCACTGTAATGTAGCGCTATTGGGACTCCCATATCCTGACTTTGAGGAAACTCTGGCCAGATATTTATGATGCCTCACCAGCTTTTTTTTAACATATATGAAAGTGGAGAGTTATTGCTTTTCGGCCTGCCTTACTGAATCAGCCCAAAACAGATGGATTGGGATCTGCACGTAGGACGCTTTGTTGTAATTAGACTATGCTTTTATGCAATGTTGTAATTAGCAGGTTTTAAATATGTGCGCAGGGTGGTGTGTTAAGCTAGCTGTTACTGTAAGTATAACAACAGAAAACACTGCGGAGTTCCTGCATGTGGCTGCACCAAATTCTCCCAATCCACTGGCCACTACAGACAACACGTCAGAATGAAAGTTCTGTATTATGAACGGCTCTCCCAGTGGCTTATGTGCTTCTGTTATGAATGTTAATGAGCAGTTTACCATCCAGCCTCTCTCACATTTGTATCGTAATTTGTAATAAGCTCTGTGACTGCTGACCCTCGCATGAACTCCTGTCCTCAAGCTGCAAACAGTCTTTAGTCTAGTAATGTCTGCTGAGGACAAACCTGAACTAAATAAAGAATAATGCAGATTCGTTACTCATTACGACTTTTTCAAGGGCATGGGTTTGTGAAAGTGTTTGTATGAGTGTGTGTGCGCACACAGGTACTCTCCTCTTTAAACAAGGGTCTGGAGTAGATATGTGGCATGTATGTACACTGGTGTTCTCTTTAGGAAGCAAGCCACTCTTGAAGTGTGTTTGTGTGTCATTGTGTATATTCACTGTGAATATTTCTATGCGCTTGATTGTCCTTTACTCCTGTAGGTAAGGGTCCTGAAACTTTGTACGCTGGTCAGAAGCTCAACGATAACGAGTGGCATGCAGTGAAAGTGGTCCGCAGAGGCAAGAACCTGCAGCTTTCTGTGGACAATGTCACTGTGGAAGGTAAGTAATCGACCTGGGCTCATGAAAAAACGTTTAGTAGAGTGAAGTCAGACTGCATTCCTCTGTGGGCACAGCACTGCACAGTACACTAGGGCATTATTGATTCTCATATATATATATATATATATATATATATATATACCAGAATGCGAGAATGTGTATGATTACTATGTATTGTCAGTGTAGTTTTTAATTAATTTTTCATTAGTCCAACATGACAAATCACCACAACAGATCCTGACTATGCAGTGCATAATGCGACTGGTGCATTTAATCTTGCAAATGGGATGCATCAGAACTGTTGAGCACAACTAAACTTTATGCAAATGAACTTGGCCAACATGATGCATTTACCTGGTCCAAAGCCTGGCAGTGTTTGTGTGCTTATTCTAAACAGTTCAGTGTGTGAAACATTTGTGCTGCAGAAGACAAGCTAATAATAGCGCTAGAAGCGAGATCCGATACCGATAAGTCAAGCGCAAGCTTGTGTGCACAACTGCTGTCACTCCAAAACTTCAAGCAAGAAGCCATTTGGCACCAATTTATCATTACGGAAATAAATTGGTGGCGACTGCAAGAGCCTGATCGTGTCTGAACACCTGCCCCTCAAACATGAATCTGTCCAATTTAATCAGCATTCTGAAAACCATGGCCTTATTTACACAAACTACACTGGTTTCTTAATTATTCAAAAATAATCAAAACATTTATTACATAAATGTTGACTTAAAAGGAACTACCAGTTGTGACGAACTGGAGGGGGTAGAACATTCACATCTGTTGAGCTGCTGTTTCGGGAAAGTTTGTTGGTTAACATTTTTCGTGGTTGTCTTTGCAACACTGAGGATCAATCCAGCGTCCAGACTCAGAACTACTATTCAGAACTATTTTTAGCACATGACTCATATGTTGTTTTTAAAGTAGAACCCACACATGCACAGAGCTGTGATGAGCTACTTCATCTCTCCCTTAACCTCTTATGATTCATTCAGGGAGCCATGAATCAGAGTGAGATGGAAGCAGCATTACAAATCCCCCTTTGTGGATTTAGCTTCTTTGTGTGGATAAACTCCCCTTCCTCTCTCCCCACAGGTCAGATGACTGGTGCCCACACCCGCCTGGAGTTCCATAATATCGAGACAGGCATCATGACGGAAAGGCGTTTCATTTCTGTCGTCCCCTCCAATTTTGTTGGGCACCTGCAGGGGCTCACTGTCAATGGCGTCCCCTACCTGGACCAGTGCAAAAATGGCGACATCTCCTATTGCGAACTCAATGCCCGATTTGGAATGCGCCACATAATTGCTGACCCAGTGACTTTCAGGAGTAAAGGCAGCTATCTAGCGCTAGCGACGCTACAAGCATATGCCTCCATGCACCTGTTCTTCCAGTTCAAGACCACCAGCTCTGATGGCCTGATCCTCTATAACAGTGGAGACGGAAGTGACTTCATTGTAGTGGAGCTGGTTAAAGGGTGAGTTTTAGTCTCCCAGTCCCTGCTCACACTTGATATTAGCATCTGTCTCGAATGATTTCCCCACAAGTGTACAAGTCTTTTCTCAGACTTCCCATGACCATTAGAACTTGTATGTCTCTTACTGTCTTCAAACAGCAACTAAAGACCCACCTTTTCACTGAGAACGTATTCACTTCATAAACTTAACACAAAGTCAAAACTACCACAAAAAGTCTTCTCTGTGTGATCTGAAAAGGTCCTGGTGGAGTACTAACCTCATCTCTGGTGGAATCTTAATTTGCCAGCAGGTCTTACTTTAGGTCTGGGTTTACTAGTGTGAGGGATGTGTTTTCTTTGTAGAATACAAAGCATCCATGAATGTCAACCTGGAAAAGAGCATCTGCCAAATGCTGTAAATGTAAGTGCCATTTCCATGGGTCCGGATGACCACATGTGACCGGATTTCGTGACTGGATAAGGAGGACATTTATTATTTCAGTCTCTTGGTGCATTTTTCCAGTCAGAATGTACGAGTGCTTGTGTTCATGTAGAAGCTGATTGTAAGCATTTGAATTGTATGGGTCGCTAATGTAGCTTGTAAACGAATGGGAAAGAAGACAAAGAAAGAAGCTACACAGAGCAGCTGCATTCATATCAGCTCAGTTAGCCCTTGTTGCTATCAGGGGATGCTTTAACTTTCACATTGTAAATGGTCATATACGTACATCCCTAAACACTTCTTAAAATGTTTAGACTAAATCCAGAAACTCAGTTAATTCTCAATGACATTAAAGCTTAGTTTAAAATGAGTACTTAGGTTCTGAGGTAGGTTTTTTGTCATGTCCGGCTTGTAGAAAGGATAGACTTGCAGGATCCGTATGAATGAGTAAAGAAGTTTAACTGCAAACCAAACACACAAATGAGCTCGCTGAGCTCTAAACAAAACCAAACTTCAGTCACTACTACGATAGAGTTGTTCCAGGAGGACCTTCACTCCAAAACAGGAACCTCGGCTCGCCCAAGGGAAGACTCGGCCGCCTTGCCGAGGTACGAGAGTTTCTGTGGCCTCCGTGCTACACAGGCCAGTCCAATAGGCCCACTATAATGTCTGCTGGTGGGGACGGCTAAACACCTTCTATGTCTGTAGAGACAGAGGGGAGGAAACACAGAGCATACAGTCACTGAGTCCGGCTAGCGCTCCGAAGAGCTACCAGCTACTGTGGTTGAGGTGCCCTCCAACTGCCACTTGGAGAGCAGAGAGGATTGTTTCCTTACAAACCCGAGTTGCACTGAAGGTTGGAGTTGATCCTATGGATTGGCTGGGCTTTAACCAGAGACACGTACCCAGACGACCAACCGTGTGCCACGGGCAATAAGCTCGATAACAAGACATACTAAAGCTAAATCTAAGACAGGTGGATATGTCCTCAGGCATCTAGCAACCCTGCTAATGAGCTAACGAGGCTCGGTGCTAACACCTGAGTTGACCAGGCACCGGACCGGACCGGACCGGGCACCGGACAACAAACACAACAAACGGTAACGTCATCCAGGCGTGCCCTGGGCTGCGTACTGTTAAAACTCAGGAGACGGGCTCCGCTGGGGGCGTGACCGAGACGGACCAGACGTGACTAGGTTTATGACTAGGGTGAGGTTTAGGTTTTGGGGTTTGAGTTTAGGCCATGTTTCCATTTAGAGAAAATTAATATGGGTTTAGTAGATCATTTTTTTCTATACTAATTTAATGCAAGATAAGCGAATGAACTGTTACCAAATAATCTTTTCGCCCCACTCTACTTTGTGTATGGATTCAGTCCATAAATAGTTTAAACTTGTTTTAAAATTGAATGATAGGTTATTGATACGGTTATGAGCCATAATAAGGTGTCAATTATGATGATGATGATGATGATGATGATGATGATGATGATTCATGATAATTATTATTCGTGGCCTAGCAATTAAGGATCAGTACATCTATATCTGATGATCAGTTTATTTAAGGAAATTTAATGACATACACAGATGATGCATCACTTATTGGTGTGGGCTTTTTGCTCATTACATGTTGGCTGCAGGATTTGGTATAACTCATAGATATATGAATCATTGCTCATGGCTTTGCATTTGGTTCAGATAATGAGACATTTTGCTCTTTTATCACAGCAGAGCAGGGTTTGGCTAATGCACTTGTGGGCAGTTTATACAGTCAATATTCATTTAAAAAGTTTACATTTTACCAGCTTCTCAGCATTGAATGCATGTTATGAATGTAAACACACAGATATATTTTTTCATATATTTAAGAAATACAAGTTACATGTGGGTGGTCAACACTGGCATCTTAGAGAAAAGAGCAAAGCTGACTATTCATCCAGAGACCACAAGTTATTGTTACCTCACAAGAGAGGGAAATCTGTTTTCCGCCCAAAGTGTTAAGATGGAGGCAGGGGTAGCACGTTTGGTATGTGATAAACACTGTAGGCTTAAGACTGTTTTTAGGTTTGATTTCGAGGAGAAATGTCACCCTGTTGTGAAGCCTGGGGCAAATGCATACTGCAGTTATTCCGTTCAGAGTAAGAGAGAAGGAGCAACAATTTTACAATTTCAATCTTAATGCTATCAGGCAGGGTCTTGAAATCAATTCATTATTTTTATTTTTTTCTCTTTGTTTATTGATGTACCTGCCTGGCTCAAAATAATGTTTACTTGTTGTTCACCATCTAAACACTAACTGAGAATAGATTTCTTTCTTTCATACGTTCTATATATTTTTTCTACCTTGCTACTGGTATCTTATTATTGTGTTTCAGATGAAGAGGCCATAGAAAGAGAACTACATTCCGAAGTGGTTAGTGACTGGGCACAAGAGACTGGACTTTTCTTTGTCTTCTTTTTGTTCCCTTCAGCTTTCTGTTGTATGTGACACAGAAGCTTTTATGTGAGAACAGAACAGAATGTGCTCCGTTGGGAGCAGCACAAACGTTGCCTGGTGTCTTTCTGTTTGAACAGGGCATCAACATCCCCATCCTCATCATTCTGACATATTTAGATCCCTACTCTTCACAAATCGACGATGCATTTGAATATTTATGTTTTCAGAACTGACAGGTTTGTTCCCTTATCCTAGGAAAAAAAACAAAAACAAAGGAATTTCTCTAAGTACTCAACTGTATTTTTACTCTCCTCCCATTCTCGAGGTCGTCCATGCACATTTTAAACTGTGTTACCAATCCTCAAAAGAATACTGTTCTTTGAGACTTCATGACTCAATCCATGCAAAAGTACGGTAGCAAACAAACGTTCTTTACAGCTGCAGTGATGTTTTGAAATGTAGCCTGAGTTGCATTTCACCTCTGTCCTTGGATAGCTCCAAATCTGTTTGGTAGAAGAAGAGCATTCCTGCTTCTTCTTCCTTTTTGATAGATATTAGCAATATTAAAATGTTTTATTCGTCTCTCAGGTACATCCATTATGTTTTTGACCTGGGGAATGGACCCTCTCTGATGAAGGGCAACTCAGAGAAGCAGTTAAATGACAACCAGTGGCATAATGTGGTGGTTTCCCGCGACACCAACAACATGCACACACTCAAGATCGACTCCCACACTGTCACCCAGCACTCCAATGGAGCTCGGAACCTGGACCTTAAAGGTATGTTGTTCTTTGTGTCAATAGACCTCATTTATATAGACTAATTCCACACACAAATAGGTGCAGACTTGTTGCAGTATAAGATAGATTCTCCATAATGCAGTACTCAAACATACAAGGCCTGTGTCTAAATTTGTGCACTATGAACTACAGGAGGTCCTCAGATTACGACACAGAGCCGGTCATACGACAGTGATCTAAACTGAATGTTGGTGTTTAATCGAAACACAGCCAAGCTTGTGTCACTTACCTATTCTAACACAGTACAATCATAATCCAGAACATAGAAACACAACTAAGCCACAGAAAAAGGAAAAGGATGTAAATATACTGTACTTGTACACTGTACTGTAGTAACAGAAAAAGTGATAAAAAAAAGTGAGTGAAAACACTTGCACTTTTAACAGTCCAGAATGGCGGAGGTAAGCATTCTGGAGGACGCCAACTCCCTCATTCACATGAATATGTTTATGTATTATATATACGTATCAACAGATAGCTAAAGCTGTGGTATCGGTATCGGGAGTGAAAAGGTGGTATCGGGACGTCTCTGAGTAAGACAGTCGGATAAAGGGACTTTAAAAATCAGCTGGTTTCTTAAATATTACATGCATTCATCTAAGACTGCAAACTTATCTTAAGACTCGTGAAGATAGACTTTTTTACCCTATACACTACATACATGGTGAATGACTCATAAATGAGTTCAGTGACACCTACAAGGTTACACAATACACAGAGAACTGAAACATACAAGGCCTGTGTGTAAATATGTGCACTGTGAGCTATATGTTTACACTATATACTACGTATGTGGTGAATGACTCACAAAAGGGTCCAGTGACACCTACAAAGTTACAAAATACATAAAGATGACCTAGTAAACATGTCTTTGTTTCTTTTGGCATTTTTGTTTTCAGTTCATTCACATAGCTGTTTGTCATTGTATCTTTAATCATTGCCTTTACTATTACACACGTCTCTGATGGACAAAGCAGTATACGACAGGTATGGTTATATAGTGCAAACATTGAACTTTTGTGTTAGTGACTGAAATAGCAGTTATTTTTTGTCCATGTTAACAGGATTGTGGACAAACGAAATCTTTCTTTCTTTACTAGAGCTGGTGATTAATATTCAGGGACGGAGAGTTCATTTAAATCTTGTAAAGTCAGGATCCAAACTGTAACATCAGCAGTTAAAAATGTTACTTAAATGTCTGTGTTTACACTCTAAATGAACCCCCAGGAAATGAACTGAGGAGTAAATGGCAGGGTGTTTTACACTCTTCTGAGTTGTATTTTAAAGAGCGCCGGAAGAATGCAATATTTCTTCTAAGTTAAAGTCACATTAGTCAAGTACAACAGACATCTACAGCCCCATTTGAATAGCAGATGGCAGCTTCCTCTGAAGGCTCCTCCCTTTTCTTCAGTGGCAAACAACGTTCAGCTCTTTAATTGTGGCAGTTGTAGTACGTGACTTGAACATGAACAGTTTTCATTTCCCAGCCTGAAAACTCTTTATGTGCTAAAAGTGGCTAATACACTACCGATGTACTCAACTGGAGACTCAGGGAATCTCTCACAAAGACATGGTCTATCAACCCTACCATGTCTCATGGTGTCTGAAGTGTACTCTGTAGTCCCCGAGATTATCGTCTTCTTTGGCTCGCTCACACGGCTGACAAGTGCAGAGAGCCTCTTCAGCTGAATATCTACCATAATGGTGAAATCTATGTTTCTATCTGATGTCTTCACAGTATCCAAAGTGATACCGTGGGAGAAGAGCAGTATTATTTAAGAGTGAAATTTATGTGAGGAATCTGATTACTGAATATAGTTTTTTTGTGCTAATCTGTGCTAAATAATCAAAAACTTTCTCCATGACTTTTTTGATACATTAAGTATAACTTCACATTTATAATATCTAGATCTGATCCACAGCTTTCAGCTTTGTAGCCTCTGCTCCTTACTGACTAAATGTAAGCACTGCAGAAAGTTGTCAGACTGAAAAGAGACTAATACAGTAAAGGAATCAACAGCTTTGAAGAATTCATGCCCACTCTTAACACAGCCTATGTTTAACTACTGAAAACAAAAGGTTTTTACTTGACGCAGCATCAGACTCAAGACATCCCACATATGTACAGGTTGTTTTGAAGAGGTCAGTGTTGTATGCCACGCACAACCACGCTATTCCTCCAGACCCCTTTAGCCAGCCTTATATTTAAATATAACTATATAACAGGACTGAATGCTGCTGTTTAAACTGTTTTAATCTAATCTTCTTAACTTTAAACTAGAACTGCAGTTCCTTTTTTTGTTTGAATAAAGGGTGACGGTCCTTCATAACCAATTGCTATTATGGACTAGAGCAATATTTGTTCACCATTTGAGTGAGATGTTATTAGATTGGTAATTGTCCATCATAAGCAAAGTGTGTCTATATTATTATTATTATTATTATTATTATTATTATCATCATTATTCATTCAAGAGTAAAATACATGGGTATCGACAGATAGCCAAAGCTGTGGTATCGGTATCGGGAGTGAAAAGGTGGTATCAGGACGTCTCTGAGTAAGACAGTCGGATAAAGAGACTTTAAAATCAGCTGGTTTCTTAAATATTACATGCATTCATCTAAGACTGCAAACTCATCTTAAGACTTGTGAAAATAGACTTTTATAGTGTCGTCACACTTGTCGCCTTGAGCAACCACATCGGAAGAATTTAGGAAAAGGCCCGATTATCTAAATGTCACATAATGCAGAGCTGGAAGTGTGGAATTTACCTTCTGAATCAGTGCCTGGGCTTACCAAAATGTCTTCACCGAGGCATTATTAAAGATGAGGTAGGGGGGTGTGTGTGCACAAGTGAAAGAGGGAGAAGCAGATAAAGACCAACATGAGAAAAAGGAATAGGGAGAGGGGAAGGACAGAGAGAGAGAGAGAGAGGGGGATTCAACATAAATAGAAAAAAGCTGGTTGAGGAGAAGAGAAAAGGGAAGTATAGGTGAGAGCAGGCAGTTTATTCACGATTATTATTCTGTTTGTTCAGCTTTTGAATGCATGCCTGCTCGGGAGGTGGTGATGTGTGCCTGTGTGATTACGTGTGTGTGTGTGTGTGTGTGTGTGTATGTAGGGCTGCGTTCAGGTCAGTGGCAAAAATACCGCTTACAGTGCCAAGACACAATCCTCCAGCCAAACCCAGTTCATGGACAGAAAGAGGAAACGAGGGCCTAGAGACAGTCTGGCAGCTGCAGGCGCACACGGTCGTCCCTGCGCTGCTGCCCATCCTCTTCACCTTGAAAAATGAGTCTGTCCCTCATCAGGGCTCTGTCTGAAATGGCCGCACTGCGCCCAGAGGGCCAGAAAATCTCGGCTTGTTACAGCTCCCTTTCTGGATTTTTAAATACCCAGTGGAGGTCAGGCAACAAACCAGTATCACTGCAGCATTTCAGAATGAAAAACTGAACGTATTGTTGGATCATGAACCACATTGCTTTAGAGAACAATTGTAATTTGTATTATTAACAATACATCATTTATTGATCCTTTGGTTTTTGTTGTAGTTTTATAAAAACAAAGCACTCAAGGCCATGAAATACAGTGATTTTACTTCGGGCCTCTAACTGCAGCTAATTCATTAGACATCTTACAAGAGATCATGTAATATTTAAGAAAGAATCCAATTTTCATAATTTCTTTAGCTGACTATCTGAGTTTTAACTGCATAAAAAGCTACAAAGACCTTTCAAAATGGTTTGTTTTGCCCTGGCTGGGCAAGACTGACTATAACTGACTGTAAAGATCAACAGATTTTGTTTTGATATCAACCTTAATCTGGAACATAAGAGAAAAAAAAAAAAAAAATATTTTGGGCCTGAAGAGATAAAAAGTTAAGTCCTGACAGGCAAACATTATACCACACTTTTCCCGCTGACCTTGTTTTAGAGACTTAAATTGGCTTTTATCAGTGTTTTCACTGCTGGAGTACATTCACATCTCTCCTGATCAAACACATCTGACTCAGCCGTGTCCAGAAATCGGTGGTGTGCGGTAAGTTGCAAAGTCTAAACCGACTTCCTTTTACAATCTCCTGCAAGTGGTGAAGACAAGAAGCAGCATTTTCCTCCGAGCCGTCGCACTGATAAGAACTGTGAAGGGGGAAAAAAAAGACAGATTATCACCTTTTTCCACACTGCAACACATATGGCAGGTTAAATCCTTCCAGTATAATGACAGTGGTTAAAAGGCACTTGGGTGTGAATAAATGTTCTCATATTAAAGCCTGAACTTTGATTTTGTTAAATGGATGTTCCAGAGTTTGGCTAAGTACAGACTCTTCCTCTCTAGACATTTTAAATATTTCTGTTCTAAGCTGAGCTAACGTATTCATTACATAGTTTGTGCTGGAGACTTTTTCTGACCATCCCTCCCACATTTTCTTTTTAGAGAGAGTTTCTCACCGAGCTTTATCTGACCTGTAACCTTGCATTTGGAGATGTGTGACAGTCAGGACGTAATAAACTTGCGCCGCCCACCGATCTGCGGGGAGGAAAGTCAAAAGATCAAAAGTGGTTATGCTTTTTAGGCATTATTTATTGATGCGCTTGTGCTTTGACTTCATCTCGCAGGGTCGGGCGCAATTAAAGGGAACACGTTAATCACGAGAGGGCGTTTAAGATGTGTGGTATCCTGCCAGCGGAACGTGAGCTTGAGTTCCTTTAAAAGCGATGGCGCAAACAGAATCATAAAGATGCTGCTTCGTGCAGCGAGGAGGAAACTAGGATGGGACAATTAGGCATTTAACCTGCGCTTAGCTTCGGTGAGATGGGCTTTTAACTATGCTAAGCTATAACTTTAGATGAATCTGCAGTGAGGATCTGTCTGTATGACTGAACCAGGTGGATTGTGCACGAAATTCACCAAACTGTGCTGGACACCTGCCCCCCCCCCCAGGACCAGATTTGGACACCCTCGGTTTAGAAAGATATAGGCATGGCTTTTTCAGAGAGGTCTCTGAATTAAAGCAGAGAAATAGCTTTGCTGCTGTAAACTGCCGACTGCAGCAAACCTCACATCCCCAGCAGTCCTAGGACCCACTTTGAAGTTTTTAGTATTATGAGTTGTTTATGAAGGAACTGCATTTATGTCCTCCCTGGATGGTCATTTCTTAACTAGGTCTTTTATATCTCAGCATGAAACTAATTGGCTAATTGTATCTGTATT
Source organism: Hydrocynus forskahlii (assembly GCA_037974365.1). NCBI lineage: Eukaryota > Metazoa > Chordata > Actinopteri > Characiformes > Alestidae > Hydrocynus > Hydrocynus forskahlii. The sequence continues at coordinate 176,787 of JBBPCX010000118.1, read as the reverse complement.
TTCCACATAGTCTAACCGTGTGCCAAAAAAAAAAATATATGCACTAATCAATGCAGCCAGAAAGTTTAGTATGATAGTTAGCAGCACAAACCAGACAAAACAACCGAGAGTTTCGGAGTAAACACTGCAGGGCAGTATGTCCAAAGCTGGGCCAAAGCTTCTGTCTTTGAAGTTTTCAGTTTATGTTTACTGCATATGAGATCATCCTCCTCGCCGAGTGCATTTGTCATTTCTGTGTATGTGTGTGTCCATCACTGCTGTTGTACCCTGAAGCCACGCTGGCATGACTGCGAACAATTTAGACAATTTCACTCAACGCAGTTCCAGTATCATGCTGGAATGTGCTGCTAAGTGACAGCTGTCAATAAAAAGGTGAATGGAGGGACACAGTCCTCACAAGCTGCTAAAAAAAAAAACAAGTACAAAAAACACAAACAGTCTGGAGAGGGGGGCGAGAAACAGATGGAGACTTCTAACAACCTGAAGGGAGAAGTCTTTCTCATTTGAAGGAAAGGTAGAAACATGAAAGGGAAAGGGTCACGTTCAGGACGCAACAAACATTAACTGATGACAATGCAGCATTTAGAGATTAATACAAAGTTCATGTTAATGCATGGTCACTTGATACCACGAAAACTGCGCAATATATCATCTGCACAAAATTGTCTGTAAAAATGATATTGGTCTGTAAAACTGAGGCAGTGGTGGCCTAGTGGGTAGGATACCTGCCTCTGGACCAAGAGGTCATGGGTTCGAATCCTACCTTCAGCGTACCACAACTGGGTTCCTGATCAAGACCCTTAAGTTGCTCCAGGGAGACTGCCCCCTGTAGTTAGAGAATGGAAGTCACTTTGGATAAAAGCGTCCGCTAAATGCCGTAAATGTAAATGATATCACAGATAGCAATAAGCAAATGAGTCTCTAAGCAATTACAGTGTTTCTGACTGGCTGACCAGTCACAGCTCCAGGTGAGGTACTGGGTGTTCTGATGAATTGTCATGTAATCCAGGTGCCAGCGAACTGATACATGAATGGGTGAGGCTCAGGCTAAGGAGCTCTATTAACATGTGTTAGTCTTGGGATATCACAAAAACTATGACTGGAAAATGGGTCATTTTTGTAGCTTATTTTTCATATATGTACTGTATGGATGTGGGGAAGTAAATGTACTATTTGAAGCAATACTGTCCAGAAAATTGATTATATGGGCCCTTTAAAATTGTCATCACAATCGCAATATGTAGCAGTACAATCGCAATTCTGATATGTTGCCCATTTCATGCAGCTCTAGTTTGTTGACTGCATCTCTCCGTAAAATGGTATCACCTTCAACGCTCAGTTCAAACATCTTTGACTTTATCTTACCTTTTTGAGGTACACAGTTTCCAGGCAGGCTGTCAGAAGACATTATGCTTCTCATAGCCCAATTTCTATGGAGACGCTGGCGTTGCTGGAAACAAGCAAAAAGTGATTCATCATCTGCACACCTCCGATGACACGAAACAACGTGTACAAGCCACGCAACGACACACACTTCATTCAGCTGCTAAACAAGCATGTGTGAGGAGTCTCGTCGTCTTCACGGCCAACACGTCTACCGCTAACACGGCCCCTGTGGAGGTATCCATCCAGCAAAATGAAACTGAAGCCTGGTCAAATTGAGAAGACGGAGGCAAATAAAGAGGAAAACAACAAAAAAAAATGAGAAGAAAGGGAAAAAAGCAACTTTGCAAACATTTTAGCTGCTGAGACTGAAAACGTCAAGTTTCAGAAGCCTAACTAGCTTTGTTGGGTAAATCTCATTGGGTAATCTTGGGTAAATTCATTTGTTTGTTTATTGCTTTCATCTTTTGAGCTGGTCCGAAAGAAACAGCAACCGGCGTCAAATCTTTGTTTGGGTTTGTTTATTACCTGCCACATGTGTTTCACTGGACAGTTACGTCTATAGCATTACACAAAGGACTCCCCAGATCTGATCGTGCATTCAGAAACATGGTATGACCTCCTTTCTGCATCGCCTTCATCCCTTTAGCTCCTTCTTATTCCTCTTTACATAATAAACCTAGTCCCAGGCATGCGTGCAGAACTCCAGGATAATGCAGAGGGAGTCTCAGTCTGGTGTAGGAAACCTGTGTAGGGTTTATGTGCAATTGGAAGTGTTTCTACAAGACCTGTTGCAGCCATGCTGGATTAAATGTGCTGAAACTTGAACATGAGAGGTACGGAGGATCTGTCAAACGGTAATAAGGCAGAGTGGGGGATTGTAGGCGACAAGGGAAATGTAAATGACTGTTCAAATTAGGAATCAAACGCCGAGAAATGTAGACAAAACAAAAACGCCATTATAGAAGTGTTGGATTCATGGATTCTTACGATTCGAACATTAAGCTATCGAGGCTTACAGGCTTCTTTCTCATGAAAGGGAAAAGAGAGGGGGACTTCAAAGAGCTGGTGAAAACCTGAAGTGATAAAGCCGTGTACCAAAAACGCTTCCCCGAAGTGCATTTTGCAGGTATTGTTGATGAGTTTTAGCTCCATGTACTGCAATGTCACTGTAATTACTGGATGTTGCTGGATATAGTTATCCCTTTGACAGGGATTAGGTGCTTTGATTCTCCTAAGCAAATAACAGTTGTGCAGTCGTTTCTGAGCCGGTTAGCTGTTGCTGAGACAGCAGCTCAGCCCTGGCCTCCTCCATTTTAATCTGCGTCCAGCTCCCAGCACCGCTGCAGCTAGTTAGCATGAAAGGAAATCAAAGGCCAGCAAATGTTCCTCTTCCAGTAAACACACCCCCAGCATCTCATACGCTTAAGCTTCAGATTCGGTGAGCTCGCCAGTCACTCAATACTGTGTTTTGTTCGGTGCTGTGAAGATCTATCCCATTTTCATACGGCCATACAAAGTGATTTAGCTTCAAATTGGGCTTTGCAAGTACAAATTGGCCTTTTGTCTTTGTGACTAATGTATGTAGAACAAGCACAGTGGGAGAACATAATCCTGTCTCGCTGATGGAATTGCTTTTCCCTTTTGTATCAAAATACTCTGTTGAATGGAGCACTGATATGCTGTCAAGTTGTGCTTATAAAAGACTTAAGTGTTAAAAATTACCATGTTATTTGATACTCATAAAGAGGTTTGACTAAAAGTAGATTAGAGCCAGACTCTATGCAAAGAGTCCCCATTGAGATTTTGGTCCTGTACAACCATAGGACTGGACATTTCATTCTTTACCTTGATCTAAAACATTGAATTAATTAGCATGAAGTCTGTTAGCTGGTTCAAATATTGGATAAAAGGAATTAATGAACTGCACAATAGACGAACCACAGAACTAGGACAGAGAAAAGCCTAGAAAAGCTACTTCAGAGGGTAGTTCCGCAGTTAAACTCTATTTCGCATTGAAATGGAAATTTCTTTGCCTTTAGAACAAGGATGCTGCAGGGCATGCCTCTGGTTTTCCTTCAACTGAAGCAGAAAGGAGTGGCCTCTCTGTTTTTATTATTGTTTATTTATTTTCCATTAATCCACAAACTCTGTTAAGGGACAGGAATCTTCTGCTAATCCAATTAATTCTGCTAATCTAGCAATGCTGTGAAATTCCAGCCATGCCCACTGATTAAAGTGTGTGTGTGTGTGTGTGTGTGTGTGTATGTGTGTTTATTTTCATTCCAGGTTATTTTTTTTCCTGTCATTTCAAGGCACAATCTGCAAACATGAATTGCAAAATTATTTTTGTTTTGATTTTAATCCCACTTTTTCAGGGATGCATGCACACAGAAGACCTTGATACCTTTCAGAATTTACACATTCATAATTCCTCAAGTCCCCTAATTAAAAACAACCAGCTGTGAGGTTTTTTTTTTTCTTCCCATTTATGCTGTGGACAACCTCCGTGTGCAACTTGCTGCAATTATGTTGACTCTAGATCAAACCCTATTCACCCTATTCTTCAATTATCGCCTAATACTGCAGTTTAAGTGATGACTTCCGTTCACTTTACCTTTAAAAAAAAAAAAAAAAAAAAAAAAAAAAAAATATATATATATATATATATAATTTTTTTTTTTCCTGCAAATGAAATCACAGAAATGATCCTTAACCTTTTGTTCAATGACACTTAAGGTTGCATGGAAATATAATTAATCTTGGTGAAATGTTCTTTCACTTACTCCCTCACCTCTGCACATCTCTAAGAGAGCTTCTGAGGTATTTTTTTTTTTTGAGTGGAAAAGAAACAGAAGAAGAAAGTAATTAGATATGTTAATGAATATGGTGATTTTGACCCCTAAGCAATGAGATAATCAACAAGCTGTAATTGTGTAATCATTTGCTGAAAACATTTTCATAGTGAAGTGGTTTGTTCAGTTCAGAATGTACTTTTATGGTGATAATAGCTTTGTTCCACAATTGGGAATTGGCCTTAAAGTCATAATAGTTCTAGTGTGTTGCACAGGATGAGGCCTGATGAAGAAAGCCAAATGCCAAATATAGCTTTAGTCAGCCATATTTATGGCATGTACCATAACTGTCTGTCCCTTTTCCCATCATCAAAGCATGTGCTGTGAATAACAGGCAACGTCAGACACATTTTGTGTATCAGACAGAAGAACATGCAAGTTTAATCCCTACATTACACCACAGGGCTGGGTATTTGAAGATAACGCATTGTTAGAGTATTCTTTTTTGTGTGTGAAGGCTTAAGATCAGTCTGCAGTTTACACCTGTCTTTCTCTTCCCGGCTGTTGTGTCAGAGTGCAGGAGTGGAAAATAAGGGAGGAACATGTCATCAATCTGTGGCAGAATTCAATCCGAAACAGCTCAACCCTTCGGAGAAATTAGGTCAGCAGGAAACTGCGGAGAGGCAGAAATTAGTCAGTGACGCTCTGAATTATATCAACCCCTCTCTAATTATAGAAAGTATAGAGCTAGAACTAGTGGGTGGTGGATGGTGACTATTGTCATAACTACCAACTTCTCTGAACTAAGCTTCAGAACTCACTGACAGCATGTTGTTCCTTCATTGCCATAATAATAAGCTTTATAGCACCAAAAAAGTTACCTTTAACATAACTTAAAGATTACATTTAAAGTGATTTTTGTCCTTTTGTATTAGTCCATTCTTCATGTTTTATTCACAAAATGTCAGGAATTACTATATTTTATCAAAAATAAAGGTTCCTAAATGGTTTTTAGGTTTCATGTTTGGTTGTAAAAAAATATATTTAGTATGAAGCCTTCACCTTCATTATGTGGATGTTCTTTAAATGCTAAAATAGGTACATTCATACATCATTTACATTACTTTTTTTTTTTTTATAGTTGTCCAATGATAAGTTCATTATGGAACCAAGGGTGGACACTGCTCTGAATTTCCCTGTTTGACAAAAGACTAATTTCTAGACACAAAATATAGGCTCCTAGAGATGAAATATCATCTAGTGCTGGGCTAAATTATGCAGTTGTTGGGTTTCATTTGCAAATCCATATTTCAGTAAAATAGCAAAAGAGCATCTGAGGTCAGAACATGTGGAAAAAATGCTGAAATCTACAAGCAGCAGTTTTCACTGGACTGGTTAAAGTCTCTCATGGGTGCCATAGGGAGCAGAATGGAGGTGTGTGATTGGACGCAGCTCTGGAACGGACACGTTTTCAGTCAGTGACGTAAAAGCTTATTGATGATCTTAACCAGCTTTGGGGTTGGTGTGTGCACGCCTTGGCCATGGCAAATTGGCCAACCATTGATTCACAGGATTCTGTAGAATGACTATTGATCAGACATCCCTGGTGTGTGCCTGTGTGTGTGTGTGTGTGTGTGTGTTTTCTATAGGAATTAGTTTTAAAGAACTATTTCAACCCATGACTTATATTGCCTTGCCCTTTTTATGAGATGTTCTTAGATTTACATTTACCATTCACACTCAGAAACAGTCTCTGTCTCTCTCTCCCTCTGCCTCTTTCCCTGACTCCTTCTCTTTCAACTTCTCTCTCTCATTCCCTCTCATCTCATCCCCCCTTTCTTTCTTTCTTTTCTCTCTCTCTCTCTTTCTCTCTCTCTCTCTCTCTCTCTCTCTCTCACTCACACACAGCAACAGAGCTTTCTGGCTGGGATCAAATTCTAAAGTGAGACCTTGTATATCCACCCTTATATTCACTTAATAATACACCCATTTCAGCCCAGCCTGGGGACATGTAAACATACAGCCTGTTGAAAACTTCGGCAGTATCATTTTTCCTCTCAAGGGAAGCTAGTCTGAGGCAGAGAGCTGAGCTCTAAAACACCATCTCTATTGTTGCTCTGTGATGGAGCAGATTCTATACCACAGCTATCATGGTGCATTACTTTTAGCAGCGATTAAGGTCCATAAGAGTTTTCATTCAAACGCCCCGTTTACTGAGGGTTTATGATACTCATGTTTTCGCTGATGATACATTTTTTGATTTCATGGTCAAGACAGTGTAGTGTCTGAATAGTTGATGTGTTTGTATTGATTGTCTTGATAGTGGTAGAAAACAGTGCAACAGAGCTCTAAACAGTTAAAAAGCCCGAAGTGTCTAATATTACAAAATGATAATAAATTCAACCCCCAGAACTGAAAAATAATCAGGACTGTAAATGACAGGTGCGCAGAAGGGAGCAGGGGCAACTCAGTGTTAGAAATTTAAATTAGTGTGTGCATGGTGAGAGAGAGAGAGGGGTCCGGGGGAGGGGGGTTAAAGACATAGGCAAGTTTGCCTCTGTTGACTCTTACTTTTCTATGCCTGCCAACAACCATTTACTCCTAATTATTTTCTTCATTTCATTCACTGTTTCCATTTTTAATTCAGCTGTTGAAAGTCTAATCACTTTGACCTCTGTAAGCAGGGCTGAGGCGATGCAAATATAAGTCCTGTTTGTCCTGCTAGTAAACCAGGTTAGGTGGGAGAGATAGAGACAGAGAGAAAATGATCTGAGACTAAAGCTGATAAAACTCTAGCATAACAATAATAAGAACACATTCGCCTGTTGCTTGAGAGAAAACTGCATGGACAATGAATTGATTAGTGTTTCATGGAATATGATTTGTTTTCATTGAATGATTGAGCAAGAAAAAAGAAACGAGGCTTAAGGCCAGAGTGCAGAGTCAGTGTTGCCGTTTTTTATGTCTACAAGTCTTTAGTGGACCACTTTTAAGATCAATGCCCCTATTAGACCACAACAGTTGGGCAAAGACCATCTCTCCTAATGATTCTTCACACAGACACACAGTTTCCACTGTTTAATGCTGCCTTCCCCAACTGCTCCTTTTCCTTCCTTTCCCTTTGCCCTTGCCTGATCGATTTGAGTCTATGTATGAAAACAACAGCAGCTAAAAACTAGTTTTCACACCAAGCAGAAGAATCTGTCATTTGGTGTTGAGGTCAGGGAGGGGTCTGGAAATCGACTGTGATTTTTCATTTCAAAGTTCCCAAGATGGAGGACAATGTTAAAGTTTGCAAGATAGCATCACAGCAATGGTGTTAGACTGTCTAGCAAAGTTCCCTCCCAATTCTTTTTTTTTTTAATTGAAAAACCAAAAAAAGGTTACCTGTCAGTCATAAACACTCACTGGGCGTGATCTACATGGCTGACTTTGACAGAATCAGCCAATAGAAATGTCCCCTGTGAATTTAGAAGGTGACCAGAAGGATGCTGAAAGGACATGGTATTTTCGTCACTAGAGAAAACGCTGGAAAACCTCATTTAATTTGCCTTCTCATTGTGACAGTATGGAAAATGTTCACCAACCTCAAATTTACAATGGTTTTTATTTTTGCACTGAAGCTAGAAGGCTAATTTGGCTAACAAGTAATTGCAGTCCATGTTGCCTCCTGTCTTTTTGCGTGTTTGGGGTAAACAATTTGGTGAAGTGGTCCCCCTTTGATTAAAATGTATGAAATTTGAAACCATCCTTTAAGAATAGCAATTGCCATCCATAAGCTTACCATCAGGATCATGCAGACATTTATAGTGTAGTAGCAACAATGACTTTATGGTTTTTAATATCCTTTTTTTTTTCAACCAGACAAGTGCACTTTATAGATTTACTGTATGGACTGTAGTCCATTGCTGCACAATTCATCATCCCCCTCTACCCACTTCAGTGTTTCCCCTACCACTAAATAGACTGGGCAGCCTTCCCAGTCAAACTCCCATGCCACCTACCTTGAATGAAATATAGACATTAAGGTGTAACTGGCGGGCTTGTGATTGCTTCCTGGCACCAAGTTTGTGCGTGATATGTGCTCATTTTTGACCAAAATATATTTATCCATCAATTTTCAAATATAAATAACCACCAAAATCAGGTCCCTAGCCTGGCACAGATCTAATCATTCATTTAACTCTTGTGTAGTAGTGTGTTGTGAAGGCAGACTTGGTTTTGCTGAAGGAGAGTGGTGGTTCCAAACATTGCAGATGTCCCAACTCTGCATATTTGAGTTTTCAAAGCTCTCACACTTCCTTCTCAACCCAGGAGAGACTTGTTAATTAGTTTATTCGTTTGATCAGCTGCGTTGGGAACATGGAAAGCACAACATTGTGCCTTTAGAACCAGGGTTGGGAGACACTGGTGTAGAGATGGTGGTTCTATGGCGATCATTTTCAGCAGATCACTTGAGGGGAAACAGGTTTTTTGTCGCTTCAGTTTTTTCCGATTTGTTTGGTTAAATTGCAGGAATTGACATAAAACTGGAGGTCATTTTGACACAGATTTTGTAGTTCTGTTGCGAAAAGTAAATAATAGGACGCTTTTTAACTTGCATTACAACCTCGTCCAACAAATGTGCCTTTTGGGAATGTGTTTTCAAATAACTGGATGGAAATTTTCTTTTTGTGGAATCCACAGCAACTCACAGCTTAGCAACTGCGCAAATTGAGTCAATTTGTGATTTCTGAGGCAACAAAGTGTGAGTTCTGTTGCTGATGTGCTGATGTCACTTGCATTTGAGTCAGTTAGAGGCAGTTAGGTGGAGAGACTCTGTCCAATCTAGTGTCTTTCACAGCGAGAGAAGGAAAGAGCTGTGCAATCACGCAAATTGGAGAGGGGGGAAAAAAGATGAACAGACATTTTAATCCACACTAATAGCCTTCAATGACTCAGACCGAGAGAAGAGGGAGGGAGGGAGAGAGAGTAAGAGAGAGAGAGAGAAAAAATGGTGTTCAATTCTTACATTTCACTGTTTTCTATTATCTATTATCAGGTATTATCAAATACTGTAAAAGATAAACAGAATGACTCCATTGTTACTGAAATTATAGTTTGGGATTTTTAATTATTACACTCCTGCTGCTATAAGAGAGCCAGAAATATTGTGAAAGACCCTTCCCTCCTGTTTCTATGGACTCTCCTCTTTTCTATCCTCTGGCAAATGCTGTCAAAGCTTCTGCTTTGGCTTTGCAAGACTGTATAACAGTTTCAAACCGCAGGCCATCAGAACCCTGAATGCACATAAATGTCCCAGTGTACTACGTCACTTTATACTTTATATACCTCTCATATTACACTCTGGACTTTCAGTAGCACATGCACTTTACCTTTTGTTTACTGCCACAACAGGTCCAGCCATGTCCTGTTATTTGATTGCCTATTTGATAATTTATGCTCAAATGGGATTCAGTGCAGCTACTTGCTTCTTGTGTTATATCATACTTACATCTCTTTCACACTATACGGTCATATTGCTGTGTTGTCTGTTTATTGTATTGTCTCTGTTGTACCTTGCACTTTCTTGAATTCTGCTAATTGCCTCTTGAGCAATATCATATCTATGGTGCAATATCAGTCACTCTGGAAGGCTTACATTCTATTCACACTATACAGTTAGATTGTTGTATTGTCTGTTTATTGCATGGTTTCTGTCATACCTCACACTTTTTTTAATGTTACTATATGTTGCATCATGACCCATGGAGAAACATCTTATCCCATTATATGCATGTACACAGCTGCTGAGGAGAAAGTAACCTTGAGCTTAACCAAAGGGCTCTATATGGTATTAAGGGGGTTCTAACTATAGTAGAACCCTTCTTGGACCAATTTATATGAGCATTTTTATAATATTCTTTAAAGCATTGATTTTCATTCTCAGATCTGGGTCCCCTTCCCTATATAGTTTCAGCTTGCTCCAACTCCAGCTCTTCATAAGCTGGATCAAGTGTATTTGAGGCTGATAACAAAACAAAATAAAATAAAAGATAACCTTAAATCTCACATTTATTCTTTGATACAGATTTTTAGGTTTATAGGGCTTATTTTATCTCCGTTAAGCACATTTAATGACCTCTGTGTGTAATAATATGCTATATAAATAACCTTGCTTGCTTGCTTGACTAATCCGTTTCAAAAAAAGCATTTCACATCGCGCTCCAATTTGGCTGCTACACGGAGACGGTTCAGTTCAGGAGAGCGGGAAACCAAGGAGACCGAATAATTGGTTCGATTTTGGACCTTATTTATGCTATTACTTAACTTGAATAACCTACTCTGTAAGTAATGAGGAACCGAGCCTGTAAGTATGGCATAATAGTCAGACTGATACTGTACTTAGGCCAACACGGTGTAATTGTAAGCTTGTTGTTTTACATAATTAAACAAACAGTCTTGAGTCTCTCAGTTAGAATATCCTGTGCCCTTCACAGTCCTGGGGTTAGCTTAAAAATTGCTACAGTCAGAAGAAATGGCCAGATGTTAGGGAAGTGCACTCAAGTGCACTTCAGCAAACATCATTTGAGTAAGTGAGTTTAAAGCAGTTTTTGTAAAGGCATGGTATGACATTGAAGCCCAAATCCAACCTTTAACCACAGCTTTGAATCCCAGCCCAGCCTAACTGCTACTGCTAAATTCGGTTTTACAGAACTTTACTTTGATGCTATCTGTTCCGGCTGAAAATGGTACGCTGGGATAAAATGGCATTTCACACATCTGTAATGCACTTACAGTGTTTATCCGTATATTTTTCTGGAGTTACTGATCGTACCTGGCAGAGAACTGTATCCACCCTCCACTGAGGGCCACCTTCACCCACTCCTCAAGCTCCAGAGCTATTCCTGGCGCAGCTGATGTCTGAAAAGAGAGAGAAAATAGAGAGCCTGAGAGAGTTTGTGTGCGTGACAGAGAGAGAAAGCAAGAAAAAATAATACGTAAGAGTGCACAGAATCCACTGCATTAAAAAGTCACTCAGAAAGCAAAGCCAAGTTTGACATTGAACATGAAAAATCAGCCTGGAGCCTGATGTTTGGTTGGGCTCAACTGGGGTCGTGTAGCAAACCTATAGCTTAACCCCTTCTTTCAGTGGTTGTTTTTCCTCCTGCTGTGTTGGTAACAGACAGACTGTGTTGATATTGCTTATAAATAGCCGACCAGATGAAAAAGTGTCACTCGTCGAACATGGGAATTCATTGTTTTTATCTTCCATGGTGCATAAAAACAGCTGTGGGTCTCACACTTCTAAATAAGACACTTCTGACAGGGATGGAAGAATAAACTGAACTATGTTCCAAATGCCTGCGTTCACTGCCTTTTCCTTATTTTAGTAGAACCGAAGGCAAATATTTGTTTTTAATCATTTTTGACCAGAGAAACAAACTGAGAGGGGATCACATTCTAGCTTGTCTGCAAATATATTTATTAATGAGCCAACATTTCCCTTATAAACAAGCATGAGAGTGGTTCTTCAGGAAACAAGGAAGGATCCCACATGCAAGTAAACTGCAGAATTTGGAAATAAAATTTGTGTGGTTAATGGTCTGTATTCATAATAGCTGAGTGTTTCTCAATGCGTGCAGTTGTAAATAAGTGAGCTAGTTAAATTGTGTTATTTATTTTTGTTTTAGAGTTGGGTAGCTGAGGTAGCGCTTAATGGCATTAAAATGTCTGGCTGGTAGCTGAAGTGAGTACAACTTTGGTGGCTGTTGTTGTTTGCTTGCAGAAGCAGACAAATAACTCTCAGCCTCCCCGGTGTAAAGGTTTGGTGGGGAATTGGTGCTTGTGTGTAGCTCCTTTCCTGTCCCTCATGTCCTTCTATACTGTGTGAATGACGCAACTGTGAGCCATCTCTTACCCATGAGGGATTGTTATAGTATTGGATCTAGGGAGGAGTGTGTCTTTGTGCATGTATGAGCCTGTGCATACACTTGTGTAATTGGTCCCATTAGGAGAAGCTCTTAAAACTCTCATTTCCAGCAGACACCTGGACTTTATATCCAAAAATATCCAGACACTCCCTCTAATTAGTGAATTTGGATATTGTTCCCATTGAAAATAAAAGATGTCCAGTTTAGAGCACCCAGAAGGATGTTAATGCAATATGCAATATTTTATGTTGTGTTGAATATATCATGTAAATTTGTTCAATCTAAAGAAATAGTGTGTTAGCAAAAACAGGTGAAGGCTAACACCTTGCTATAGCACAGCATGTAAACAGCACACGATTTCTCCAGGGCTGTCTAAAAGAATTGTTTGATGAATAAATGCCTTAATTTATGCCAGAATGCCATACTTTTAGACAGCTGATAATGTTATCATTTATACTTCATATCATTCTTAATGATCCATAATCTGTTACTTTAGCTAGTTTGTAGTTATCACGTTTTCTTCAGCTGCTCTTAAATTTCAGATGCAAAACTTGTGCTTTGGGTCAAGCTTGGTTCAGAAAAATCTGCCGTTCTCATCTTTGGACCAGTCTTTCGGGCCTGAACTGAAATGAATGCAATAGGCATAAAAATGTGAATTGTGATTGCACACCACCGGTACACTGCTCAGACACAGTCCATCAAAAGACGTGTACCCAATCTTTTGACCAATAGATGACTGTACCCAAACTTTTGAACTCTGGATGCACAAACTGTATTGATGAGAGAGAACACCTCAAACCTCTCTCTCTCTCTCTCTCTCTCTCTCTCTCTCCCCATTTACTTTCAATGACCAATTAAATGGTAACATTTTTGACACTGTCCAAAAAGTGGTGTGTATCCAACTATGGCACAGAGAGAGAGAGACTCAAACATTGGTTTTGTGGTAAAAAAAGATAGTGTTAAAAAAAAATCTGCCCAAAAGGAGATTTAAACCATTTACCTTTGACTCCAGGGTAGGGCAGATGAATATAAAGTCAAGGATGGCTGAAAAAATAAATTGCCAGAGCAGAAATACAAGCTGACTTCAGAACGCTCAACCTAATGACTGTGGGTTGTTTCCTTATTAATAATCGAAACTATAGTTAGTGTGTAGGGATGAGGGGAGGTGGACATACATGCAGGTGCTGATTTAATTAAACAAAACCAGAAACATCAGATAAGTAAACTGGGGATAAATACTGATTCAGTAACTGTAGCACAGAACTAAACTTGGAAACATAAGGAGACTTATGGCAGGAGCAGGCAAACAACACAGTTCAGACCTCAGGCAAAAAACAGACAGGGCCACAGTGGACTGACAAAGAACAAACACACAGACAGGGAACACCTGGGAAGGGGTGGGGACATGGAGGAGGCACATGTGAATACATTGATCAAGGGGCAGGACTAATTTGGAGCTGAGAACCAAAACAAAATGCCACATGGCACGGAGGAAAACGGGGCAAAATGGATAAAACAAGGTGTGTGACAGTTACAAATGTTTTTCATTCATCAAATTACATGCATTTCAGCTTCCTGAGGGCTACATATAAGCTCATTTTTCTGAACCAAAATGGGTGGGGGAAAAAACATAGGTGGCTGCAAAACAGCAGAAAAAAAAACTCAACCTAACGCACTTTAGTCTCTCTGAACAGATTGTTCACCCACAGAAAACATATTTTGTTCTGAAACCAGCTAACTGATCTGGCTAGCAACATGCTGGCTAACTAGCACCACTAGAAACAAGCTGAGACATTTTTATGAACTAGAACAACAGTGACACGTGTCTGTCTCTTCATAACTGACCAGTACTGGAGCCTCTAATAGGCACTTTATGAGCAGATGTTCCAATCAGACCAGCATTCGACCCTTATTTTGCTTAATTCGGCACTGCGATGACTCTAAATGATCAATACTTGACCTCGACCAACCAACTGAAAAGTTGTATGTAGGCGCACTGGCGGGTTGGTGTTTAACTCACATGTCAGAATTGGCACGTTGTCAATATCTCAAACAGCTTCGTCAGAGAAGTGCTCTCAAAATTCATCTATAAAATGAAAAAGTAAAACTTAAGAAGGAGAGTAATGTGATTGCTGATGCAATCATGCTAATAAAGCTCTGCATCATTGTGTAGCTGTGGGGGAGGGTACTTATAAGGGTGCTCTATTTATACACACTACAAAGAAAAGTAGAAATACTCAGTAAGAAAGAAGTGTAACTCACACAGCAATCTCTGGAATAAAGCTATGAGTGCTGTACGTGTCACATTTGTCTATGTATGCCTACATACATGTTTTTCCCTTGGTAGCTCATGCAAGACCAGAAATCAGTTGCATGTTCATTATTCCAGGGATTAAACAACTAAACGCAGTGCATTTTTGACACTGCTACAATAACTTTAAGCAGCTGATGTGCTGCCACATAAATAAGCTTTACTGGTTAGCACACATGGATCAGCACTAACATTTAAACCACCTGCCCAATATTGTGGACCCCACAGAAACAGCTCTGACTCATCAAGGCATGGACTCTACAAGACCTTTGAAGGTGAGCTGTGGTATCTGCGCCAAGGTGTTAACAGCACGTCCTTTACGTCCTGTAAGTTGTGAGCTGCGGCTTCCATGGATCGGACCAGCTTGTCCAGCAAATCCCAAAGATACTTAATCAGATTGAGGTTTAGGGACTATGGAGGCCAAGTCAGCAAAGTTTTTGTGGTATGGCAAAGCTCATTAACCTGCTGAAGGAACCCAACGCCATTAGAGAATGCCATAGCTATGAAAGGGGATACTCAGTCTGAAGTAATGTTGAGGTTGGAGGTATTTGTCAGAGTTCTGTCCACAAGAATGCAGGATCCAAGGTTTCCCAGCAGAACATTGCTAGAACATCCCCTTGCCCATCTTTACGGTTGTCCATTTTTCCTGCTTCCAACACATTAGCATCAAGAGCTGACTGTTCTCTTACTGTCTAATATATTCCACCCTCCACAGATGTCACTGTAACTAGATGATTACCATTTTCTCTTCATCTGCCTGTAGCTTTAATGTTGTGGCTAGTTGGTGTAAATGTACTTATGCTACCAGATATTGACCTTTAAAAGCTAGTTTTTCCAAATAGTAAAGGGGCCTCTTGATGACCCTTTATTCTGGCTCTGTATTAAACAAGGTGTTTTTATTTGAACTGCAAAATGTGTATCTGAGATAGAGATGCCCAAGTATTTGTTTTGTGTTTAATGATGAATCGTTTTAATGCTTACGAAACCAGTTCATCAACACAAATGTGCTTGTACTTCAAGTTACAAATTTGATATACAATATATGGACAAAAGTATTGGGACTCCTAACCATTACACCAACAGGGACTTTAAAGACATTGCATTCAGATCTATAGACTTTAATATGGAGTTGGTCCACCCCTTTGCAATTATAACAGCTTCCACTCTTCTTGGAAGACTCTCCACAAGATTTTAGAGTTTCTGTGGGAATTTGTGTCCATTCATTTTGTAGAGCATTTATGAGGTCAGACACTGATGTTGGACCAAACCCTGAAAAAACAGATGTGCCCCAGTGCTTTTGTCCATATAATGTTTATGAAGTATTTTTTGTTAGCTGAGTACGGATGATTGTTCGGTTAACCATCAAAATAATTATTTTATGATTCATAATGAAAAGCCTACATCGTATCATGGGGTTTCTAGCCGTTTCATGGTGCTTTGGAATGAACCAAATAAGACCACAGCAAATAATTAAATCCCTCATAGAGCACCATATGATACACCAGAGTAATTTCAAATAACCCTGTTCAGGGTCACTCTCCTGATGCTGACTACAAAAATCAACTAAATTCCAAGCAATTAAAATACCTACTATATAGAACTGATAATAATTTATATTTAAAAGTGAAGACATGTTCTTAAACTAACTCTGTGGTCTCAGATGCATTGACTTAAATAATAATATGCCCTGACCATGACTTAATTAAACAGTGATTATTAACTGTTGGGCACAGATGAAAGTTCCCTCTATTTACATATTCTGTTCCTATTTTTTAACAGGCATTTGTACACCAGGGATGCCCTTTTTTCCTTTTAATGAAAATTTCTGCTGGTGTTTATGAAGGGCACTTCCATAATGCCTACAGGCAATAAATAGTGACTTGAATGTATTAATATTAAAGCAAGCTCATCTTTTATCCCTCTGTTTTTAATAAGGAGTCTCTATGGGCCGATTGAGGGGATGATGGAACAAGTGAACCAGTCAAAAATGGGTTAATACAGAATGCTTAAATATGTTGTGTAATACTAACGAGGAGCAAGTGCTTTTGCATGTAAAGATATAAGCAGTATAAGTGTTCGTGAAATACATGCCTATGTTTATTTATTTTATTTTTTTTATAGGAATTCCATTTTTACCGCAAGGTATGTAATGACAAGTTTAAACCTGCATTAGTATTAACTGGGGGGGGTCTATTAATAAATGGATTAACCTATGTTTTGGGAGCTCCCTGAGAGTGATTAAAGCTGGTAAGTGAGAGGTGTCAAAACATACTGCCTATTAAATAAGTGTGCACAAACATGCATGAAAGCAGCGTACTGTAAATTACATTAATGCGTGACGCTTGACATCCTCGCTGTGAAGTCATCGTTCTCGGCGAGCCCTTGAGAGGACAGATGTGACTTGACTGCTGTTTTATTGATCAAACCAGTAATAAATGGGAGCTCTCTCTCTCTCCCACCCTCCCCCTTCCCTCTCTGCCTTCCCCACCCTCTTTCGGTGGGGTAATCATTGTTAGATTACTTCATTTACGCTGCTGATTGGTTTTGTGGCACCCTGGCCACATATCCCTCTCTCTCTCTAGCTGTTCGGTACCGCAAACCTTATTTGTTTAAATAATATCAAAAATCCAATTAATTATATTGAATTCTAACATTTCAGCTCTATCAGTGAAGTAGTTTTGCCACTTTCAGATGATGTATCAGTATTTTACCCCTAGTATTAGTCTTTTACATGCTGACAAATGTAATATTAAAGGGGACATATTAGGCAAAACTCACTTTTTGCATCCTTTTGTATTTCCATTTGTGTCTCTACTGCTCCTATAAATACTCAAAAAAAACCCCATCTGTTTTCTGTGAGTCAATTGAAAGATTTTGGTGTCAGGAATCATATGCTTCTACGAGCCATTTAGACGGCTCCCTTATTCTGATGTCAGAATAAGGAAATATGCATAGACCCACCCCTCACCTGTCGAGCCCCCAACCACTAGATTAGTTGAAGATCCTCCATTTTTGTCTGCTGGTTTTACGAGCACGCATAAGATACTGAGCCCTATGGCTACAGGCAAAGGCAAGTCACTCATGAAGTGTTGTGTTCATCTTGCTCTGGGTCCGACTCGGGGTCCAACA
>JBBPCX010000118.1:101256-114923 GCA_037974365.1 Hydrocynus forskahlii | reverse complement strand
GAGATGGGGTGTGTGTGTGTATGTATATATGTATATATATATATATATATATATATATATATATATATATATATTAATCACAAAGAAAGGAAACACTGATTTTGTTTTGGCGTTTTCCATTTTTATCCTCTAAAAGGAAAAATTATATATTTCTGATCAATTTCATGGCCTTTATAGATAATGATCAACAAATCCCTACAAATAACCAATAGTCAGTCAGAAATTCCCTGAGCCTTAAATCTTAAGAATGTAATTAACACTTTCTTAAGGGAATGCTAGAGAACATTTTTCTAAAAAAATTAATTCCAGGACATTATGAGTTTTAGGAATGTGTCCGTGAATCCGGCTCCTGATTTTCTGTTTTTATTGACATTTTTGTCATCTTTGATATTTTTTCCGATTAAATGTAAAAAAAAAATCAGAAGTGCAGGACCAACCGCTCAGTATAGAAACCAGTACAAATTGAAATGAAATGTAATTACCAGAAATGAAAAGTAATTAAATAACTGTATTGTAGAGCACGAGTAATAACTGTAGGCTTTCGTGGAGGGCAGGGTTCCTATCTCACCTCACTTTCCCATGATTTTCTTTCGCTCTGTTTCTCTCTCTGTCTCTTATTGATGATCTCGTTGTGTTGCTGATTGTTGTGCAGTGTGTTTGGAGACTGCTGGAGAGCGGCTCCCTCCTGGCCTCAGACCCTTCTGCTGTTGAGCAAAGAGGAAAAAAAACACTTAAAAACACCCCCTCTTTCCCTCTGTGTTTATCTGACTGACAGCATACTCTGTGTGTGTGTGTGTGTGCGAAATGTTTGCACTCTGAATCGCCTCGCTTCCTCACCATCACATTATGAATTTGGGGTTCTGTAACCCGTTCCACACTCGCTTCAGCATTGCTCACTTACTCACTGCACCCATTATGACACTTATTTCCACTGTAAAAACACTGTGCTCAGCTTTTCCTGTGCTAGAGTTACATTTCATGGAGATTATCCACACACTGTACGCTCCTGCGATCGGGGGGAAGAATCACTAATATTAGTAGAAAACGGTAAATAAGTCGGTTTAATATCATTGTATGATCCAATTAGAGTTTGAAAACAATTTAAGCTGTGCAAAACAGAAAACGGCACATGAGCAAAATAGCTAATTGGTTGTTTGGGATTTTGTTATCCTACCATTTCCATCCGCTTTGATTCCAATGAACATTTGTGTCTTTTAATGGGAGTGAAAATAAGTCCCAGCTGTGAAAATACAATAAATTGATGTAAAAAAAAAAAACACAAACATGAACATGATGACATAACATTCTGCACAGGATCATTATATTGAGACTGAGTGTAACCTTCCATTTCTTAAACTTGGACAGGTTTTAAGCCAGTGTAGAGCTTGTCTGTGAGCGGTTTTCATGGCAGCACACAATACATCTGTCTCCAACATTTATCTAGATGATTTCAGGCAGCGCTGTGAATTCAGATCTTCTCTTTATCTAAACGAAGCCTGGCTCGAGGCCTTTTATTCAAACGCTGAGCTGATGACATCATTCTCTCAGAGGTGAATGTGATGTTGGTTGATGATGACAATAACCTCTATCTCCTATCTGTTTAGTGGGCCGTGCGGCTTAGTGTTAAAGAGCCCGTGCGCCCTTTCTTTTATCTCCGTTCACACTCGGTTCCTCCTGCACATTAGCATTCGCTGAGAACGCGCTGATAAACGAATGTAGACTCTCAAATCTCCACAGCCATCTCTGTCCGTGCAAAGGCGCTCGTCGCTCTGAGCCATCCGTATGCAGATACCTCTCCTGTTTAGCGTTAGCGGTGGTCTGATTAGCATGCCGGTCCCAGCCCGCCGTCTGAAGGCTCCCGCAGTGTTTGACTGGGGCCAGACCTCCTCTGACTCCTTCTGCTAATGAACCCTTTCCCCCTCGCTGCTGGAAATGAGAGGCTAAAACCTAAAGGTCAGTGCAGGAAACAAGCTGTCACTGACCGCAAGACTGTCAGCTCTGTCAGCGCTAGCGCATTTCAGAGCTGGCTAAACTAATTAGCGCAGAGCTTCCCTGATCCGCAGGATGTGGACGGGCTGCGGAGTGAACAGGGGAGGCGTTTCATTGAAGGGTTTGTCAGTCCGCTGGATGATTTAGGGCAAAAACCGTGATTGTTCTGGGGCACGTTTTACGTCTTCCGTGGAGTAATGTCGTAAAAGAACTTCCCCTCAGAATCATTCGATTGATGGTTAGAGATAGACTTACCGTGATGCAACCAGAGAGGGAAGGACGGAACAGTCAGGGTAAACAAAGCATACAGACATCCGAACTCATCCTCTGTTGATGAAGGATAATATTAAACCTAGCGTGGGAATGTGAATACTTTCCATTGTGAGCTTGAGGCTGATATAACACTGAAGCCCCATAGACAGGCTTGCAGTCAGTTGCCACAGTGGTCATTTCAAACACATTAGGTGGCTTAATTTTTTCCACATGGTTTTACTGTGCTGGTTTCTCACACAGCTAAACATACCTGACATTAATAAGGAGAGTGAGAGCAGCTTGTTGTGACTGATTTCTTCCATCTTCTTCTCATATTTCACACTCATAGTTGTGCAGCATAGAGCAAGGCAGGCGTTCTTCAGGAGGTGGTTTTCGTGGCATGGCTTCCTACTCAAGTACTGAACCAGAGGTGGACACTTCAGACACTTAACTGACCATGACACGGTTCTACATGCTGTTCTGTTGTGCTATATACCATTTAAGAGTTGATTTGTGTAATGCGTAGACCTATCTTACCTTACTAACTCAGAAAAGCCCCCTTTTTTAAAGCACATTGTAAAATGCCCTCACTTATTCTAAGGCATAAAAACAAAATACCCAGCTGCTTTAATTACTTCTGAACTGTTTGATTTATCTTTATGGTACTTCAAGCTGTTTCGACTTGTTTGTGTTTGCCAGTTTTAAATGACAAAGCCGAACGTTCAGTACTGTTACTTGTACACATACTGTGTGGAGAGGCACATAGATATTCCTTCTGCGCCTCTGTGTTGTTTACTTCCTGCGGCAGTCCAACGCGCCCAATAAAAATTATTTACCGTAGGAATGACCATAGCTGTCAAAACGTTTGTTTTGGTTTTTGGCTTGTCGGACCACGGTGCCCCCTCTTTGTTTTACTCTTAAACGCATAGTAAAATGAGCTCCACAGCCCAAATGAGTTGAATGAATAGCTGGTGTTGTCTGTGCCGCACCGCTCTGATTGTCATGCCTGCCGTGAAATCTAAATGCTAATAGCATTTAGCGGAGAGCTGCAGTGCAGGCTGAGCTGGCGGGCTGCAGGAGCTGGATGCTGGAGCTGGGATTGGTTTTGTACATCAAGAGCGTCTCCTTCGGCTTTCTTTCTGCTATATGTTTCTCACTCCTTCTTTTCTTTTGTCTAGTCTGTGTCAACCTTGAGAAGTGTGTGTTTTTGCAGACTGTTGTATTTTTAAGGGTCTGGTACGTGACACTCTGTTATTGCTGCGGGCAGGAAGATGGAAGAAAAAAAGCCACACACACACACACACACACACACACACACACACACACACACAAACATATATATATATATATATATATATATATATACACCCTTAAGTTTTGTCATCATATTCCAAGAATTAAAAGGTCATGTATATGTGTGAGGATTTTATTTTTATTTTGTGGAACATGATGACACAAGGGTAACACTTTATTTGGATATCCAGTTTTGTTTGGCTTAGTTTTGACTAAAATTCAACTCAATATCTGAGTTTTGAATCTAATTCATTTTAATTTAGATTCAAATTTTGACCCGTTTAAGAAATACATAGGAGGAAGGCTTTATGGCAAATCACTTTGTGATATGGCCGCAGGCTTGAGCCGCGGTTGAGTGATCATCACAGCTGTGATGCTGCTCAGAATAACACACAACCTTGAGTGCATGTACAGTATAGAGCAGGTTTGTGATGTAAAAAAAAAGATAAAGCAAAGTATTTGTTTTACAATTGAAGTTTCGTCCACCAAAAAAGTTGATGGATTGTGGCAGCCTAAAGTTGTTACTTAGCAACTTGTAGTCAACATGTATGTTGTATAAAAAGATGCTGCCATCAGGTATAACAACATGTGGTCAGAACTAACTGATGTGTATGTATGACAAAAAAAATGATTTTATAGAAGATGCTGAGCTCATGAAGTTAAAGTGATTTCTGATCGGTGTTTTGCACACACACACACACACAGACACACACACACCAACACATATACATAGTTTTTTTGGAATTAGAAACAAAGGCAGTTTTTTAACGATGCCAGCTGCTGTTTTCTGTTTCCTTTCATACATTGCTGTGCAGCTGCATCTCTTAGTTAATGTACATTGAGATTGAGGCCATTTTAATGAGCCATACACCTTCATACCTCTTCACACATTAATTCAGAAAATTGCTTTCTGAATCTACGACAAAGTAACTTCATAAGAGAATGAAAAAATCGTATTAACTTTCCGTGTTAATGTAACAATACTTAATTCAAAGTGATTTTGGACCATTTAACTTGGTTAGTCCATCATGAAATTTTGACACCGTTCCTATGGCTGCTAGAAAAGACACAAATAGAGATTATGTGGTTTTGTTCTGTCAGTATATAGAGTGATGTATTGTCACCTACAGTGCTTTAAATGAATGTTGCGCTAAACAATGATTGTGTGGATTCATCTTCATCACAATTGCAAAAGTCCTCTGTCGGTCTCCTCTCTAAATTACTTTTAGCATTAATTTCTTGTTCCTATTTGAGATTCTAGCTGTGATAAGAGGAGTGGATAACAGAGATGAGTTTAGTTCCTGCCTCCTCTTTCTCTCTCTTTCTCAATCTCTCTCACTCCTGCCTCTCTTTCACTCTCTGCCTATACTGCTCTCACTCTCTTTCTATGTCTCTGTTTCTCTCTTTCTTTCTCTCTCGCTCATTCTTTCTGCCTCTTTCTCTCTCTCTCTCTAGTTCTCTCTTTGTCTGTGCTTCTCTCTCTCTCTCTCTCTCACTCTCTCTCTGACTCTCTGGCTCTCCCTTAGACTCCCTCTCTTTCTGCACCACTGTATCAAATAACAGCACCATTAAAAGCCAGTGAAATGCCAGGCTGAACAGGAAGGAAGACTCAGATGTTATCGTCTAAAAAGAGCAATAAAATGTACACACACACAAACACACACATACTCTCTATCAGTCTGGGCTATACAGACAGTGTGTCAGCAGTCTCCAGTTTGAAGAGGAATCTGAGATGATACACTAGTATAGTATTAAAGAGAACAGGATTTGGATGCCTAGTAGAACTGCATGATATGGAGAAAATACCATCTTGTGATTTGTAATATGTTGGTGAGACTGGTGCACCTGCCCTGTGGCACGGTTTATAATTGCTTTATCTATGGATCATATGAACCTCTTGATACATTCAAACACACAGAGTAAGTTTTTGATCGGCCAGGATGCTTACAGTGCACTATTTATCACTCAGTGATTGGTCAAATGGCTATTTGCATATTGCTTACATCCGTGATGTCAGTATGATTACGAATAATGATCAGCAAATTAAATTTTGGGGTGTGTGTGTGTGTGTGTGTGTGTGTGTGTGTGTTTGTGTGTGTTGGTACGTACCCCAACTGGAATCCTGCAGTGTATTTCCCTCTTCTCGAGAGGCAGCAAGCCTTTAACTTCTTTGCATAAATCAGCCGTTTAGCATGCAGACTAAAGCAACTCTTAACTCACTCCCCTTCATTAATCAAAGAACAGGTAGCATCAGGGCTAACACTGGCCTAACTGTGCAAGATTAATTTGCCTTCTCTTAGCACAATGGCTAGTGCTAGTCCAAACCATGTATATTTATCACACTGCGGTTCCCGTAGTGGATGTAAAGGCAGAATGAAATGCAGGGAAAACACAAAAGGCAAGGGGAAAAAGTGAGTCACGCTTATTTTGAACTCTTAAAATTCTTCAGTCTGCATGCATATAAAATATAAGCTCTGACTACACGAACAGAGAACGCATGATTGATGTGTCTATGTATGTTTCATAGAGCTTGTTCTTATCTGAAAGTCCTTACAATAGAAAGACCTTCCGCAACTCTGTATCTCGCTTTCGTCCTCTCGCTTTGTCACAGCTTTTCTCTCTCTCGCTCTCTCTCTCTCTCTCTCTCTGTTTCTGCCTTTCTCTCACTCTCGCTGCCTCTCACTCTTACTCGCTCTCGTTTGTCTCTACTTCTCGAGGAAAAGTGAGTTACACTGTTGATTTACACTGTTAAAATACTTCGCAGCCAGTCTGTCGGCATATAAAATACAAACTCTGACTACACTATCAGAACTCATGATTGATGTGTCTATGTACATTTTTATACAGCTTGTTCTCATTTGAAAGTCCTTACGAGAGAAAAGCCTTACACACTTCCACAGCTCTTCTTTATCTTTCCCTCTCAAATGCATCCTCTGGCAAGTTTTATTCTATATGTCAAAAGGCTTGTACACATCTGCAGGGCTTGTAGACTAGAAAAGGATATTAATAGGGAGAATTCAACCCCACCCTTAATGTAGCCTCTACTCTTCTGGGAAGCCTTCACACTAGATGTTGGAAAATTGCTGTGAGGATTTGAATGGATAATGGATGGAGCTCCATCACTCCAGAGAATGCAGTTAAACTGCTCCATAGCCCAATTTTGAGGGGCTTAATACCCTAAAGGAACACTTGGCTTGGAGACATTAGGCTCATTTGCAGCTGCTCAAAAGCACCCCATTCTATGGCCAGTACTTTTCAATGGTGATTATACAAGCTATTTGTGTGCAATTTAACAAACGTGTCTGCAGTGAGTGCCTCTAAAATTAGATGAATTCACAAATTAAAAGGGTTGTCTGTACACTTTTACACATGTGATGTATGTGTGAACGTGTATTTGCGAAGGCAATGTGCAATATCAGTGCAGAATTTCGTATGCAGTGTTAACTTTCCATATTTCACTATTGTAGGTTTAACATTAGTCTCACTTCCAGCCTTCTCGAGCTCTGCGAGAGTTTTTCTTAGGAGTCTGTTTCCTTCTGTATGGTGATGTTATACGGGACTATTTAGGAACACTTGATTGACAGCTGTATCATCTCTCCTCCTGCGTTCCTCTGCCATTTATTCATCCCTCGGGTCTTCGCCTCTAACCAGCCCACCTTTGTCAGCCAGTCAGAGCTGACATCATGACACCATTCTGACAGAAATGGATATAGCAGTAGATATGCTTAGTTATGTTTGACATGTTGGGTGACTTTTACATTCTGGCTTCCAACGTGTGAAACAATCCAGCCTTAATATATACAGAAATACATTTAGTTTAGTAGTGGTTTAAAATTTTTATTCTCAGAATTGATTCCAATCTACACAAATAACTTCACTTTCAAAATAAATTCTGTCAAATCCAGATAAGAGTTATATTTAAAGGCTCTAATCAAAGTATTTGCTAACAAACTGTCAGATATGTTGAATTCTGAGTCCTCTATCGTTGTTCTGTGTATGGTGAGATTTTTATGTGCAGGCTCCCTGTGGTCTGGATGGAGCACAAGCTGTTGACACCCGATCTGTGTCTGCGGTCAGTCTCGCACCATCTCGACTGTTCTTCATACGCCAGGGTGCGTGAGAAGAGCCGCAATATCCACCACTCCATTATGGCTAGATGAGTTGCATAGTCTCTGTGTGGTCTCTTCGCTGATCTCCGAGTGTAACTCTCCTACCATAAGTGAAATATAAATGTTTCAATACCTGCTATTTACACATGCTGTGGTAGAAAATGGCAAACTGGATTTTCATTGTTCTTAGAAGGAGTAGTGGTGGAAAATTGGGCTACCACTAGCGACAGCACACGAACCAGAAAATAGTCTGGCATTTGAATCACACAACATAAGAGATAAAGCAATATATGCCACCGGCTGGGTATTTCTGATTGTATTGAAAATTCAGAGTGAACAAACTGTAATTAAATAGGATATTTCCAGTCTAATTAATGGGACTGTATTAAGTTTCTATTGGTATTTATTTTGAGAGAAGAAAACTAAAACAATTCACAGGTATTATCGAAAGCTTAAGTTGCATTAGGGATGTATAGAAATTTCTGTCGCTGAAATATTTCACTTGAAAATGGTTGAAAGTAACACTTTAGATTAGATATACCAAAAAATATATAGATATTAATTTTGTTTAACTATTTCATGGTTTCATTAGAGACTAGATTTGCCGTCACACGAGTTTCAAGTCTTCTTCAATACAAATTTATGTTCTTCAATACATATTTATCTTTAATATGCGTAAGGCAACAAAACACAGCCAGCAGAAGAGCCCCCCTCCAGCACGCCGTGTCCTATTGAAAGGAGATTTAGTCAGTAACAAAGTCCATTTTCTTTGTTACTGTTACTTTAGTATTTTTGGTTTAGTATAATAATTCAAAAGCATAAGTCAAGCAAACAAAAACCCCACAAAATTAACCTTTTCTTTAGTTTTTCGGCTTTCAGCATTTTCGTTCTGATGCGTCACTATGTCTATATCTGGAAAATTGTGTGATGTTGTATTCTATCAGTACCACCAATATCACGCTGCACCACTGCAAAGGGCAACGCAACATTCTGCTGCAACCTTTTCCTTTCAAGGTGGAACAAAACGAATATTGATTTAGATGGCTTACGGTAGCTAGCCGCCATTATGGTCAATTTACCAAACCTGTCTAGCAGAACTAGGTGTCTAACCGACAGTCAAGTCACTGAGACAACCAAAGCTCTTCTTGGATCATCATCCAGTTTTAACAAACTACTGACACTCCCACCCTGCCTGTGTTTACAAGATTACCGGCAGTTCTGCCATTTTTCTCCCCATCATAAACACGTCAATGCAGTCCAACACACTCATTAAAATATTAGGACTGTAGAGCTTTCAGTGAGTTTTTGTCCTTGTCTCTGGCAATCAGGACGTTTTCCCGAGAGGCACGCAAGCGTTTTCCTCTCTCTGTTCTCTCCCTCCTCCGTCTACCTAATGAGGAATTATACATGTGCTCACCTTTTAAAAACTCGCATTTAGCAGGGCACCCTGTCAGCGTGAGGACCCTTCAGCGTGTCAGAAGCCGCAGCTTTTGCGTGACCAATCAGTGCAGCCGATGAATTATACATGAGTCACATAAAAACTATTCCACCTCATCTCTCCCTGTTATTACCAACAGCCCCGGCATTCTCCCACTCTCTGCATTATGGCTAGAATAATATCCTGCTGACTCATTCCCTGTTTAGTGGACTTACGGGTTGGACAGGTTGGTTTTTGTTTGGGTTTTGTGGGGGGAAAAGTTCTCCCATTGACAGATTTCCCCAAAAGCGGTGACTTCTGGAGTGAACTCTGAGCCATTAGAATTGCAGTGAGAGTCAGAGAGGAGGACCAGTAGTACAGTGTGGCAAAAAGGCCACCGCCCCTGAGAGACAGCTACACACACACACTTATACACACACACACACACACACACACACACACACACTTATACACACACACACACACACACATACATTTATACACACACACACACACACACACACACTTAGTTCCACTCGAATATTGCATACTCTTATTTTCTCTAACATTTTCTATGATATATTTATGTATGTGTGTATGTATTTAACCCCCCACCTTTCTTTCTCCTCCCATAATCCCTAAACATATACAAATGCACACACACACAATTTTGGTATTATTTTGAGAACTTTTACTAACTAGCCTCTACACTTACACCTAACTCCAGTAACCAAAACACAAACTTTTTCTTCCCAGCAAAAAAAAGTCATGGTGAAAACAGCTTGTCCTAATTCTCCTTCCTCTCATTCACACGCATACACAAATTACTTTCTCTCTCTCTCTCTCTCTCTCTCTCTCTCTCTCGCTCTCTCTCTCACCCTCCCCCCCACCCCCGAGTCTCCCCATCTCTCTGTCTTTCTGTCTCTATCTCAAACACACACCCATACACAAACTCATATCCTTCTAATCTCTGCCAACGAGCCCATTATTCAGGGCTGTGCTTGCAGTCCGCTTTCTGCTGGTGGTCAGATATCCTGAGTCAGCAAAATGTTTCCGAGTCGGAGGAGGGGGAGGAACATTATAAAAAAAACTTAAATAATACGCTGTCTGGATTTGGGAGCTGCTGTTCTTCCTGCTGAACTACAGCTGCCCCAGCCACTCCGGCTCCATTAGAGCGCATGAATAATGAAGGCAGTTAATGAGTGTGTGTTAGTGTGAGAGGTGCATCCGGACCCTTCTTGTGCAGGGAGGGTGGAGGTATGAGGAGGTGTGCGGAGTTTTAGGGAGGTTGAGACTCTAGGATGGAGAAAAAACGAAAATGCATGGATATGCATGAAGGAAAGTGAGAGTGGAAACACCTCTAAGTTGTGTTTATATCTGTAGTTTTGCTCCTTTGATCTGAAGCAGAGCAGAAAGTGCTTTCTACTTAAGGTTCAGTGGTATGGCTGCCATTGGACCAGAAGCTATAAACAGAAGCCATATTGATTTAAAGGTCAGAACCTGATTGAGCAGACTTTATGAAATACAATATCTGCCATAATATCCATCCAAACAATTCTGATTTCGTTTATATGTTTATTTTGTATGTGGCGTTCCTGTTAAGGGCTCATAAAAACATCATAAACCTCATCTTGGCTCTTTGTACTGTCAATTACTGGGTGGATGATGAGGCCAAATGAAAGAATTGATGGACTGATGAGATATTAAGGACTAGACTCAGAGAGTGGTCACATGGGTGGAAATGTAATAGATATTCTCAATGTTATAAAGAAGACATTTTTATTGTAATTACAGCTTGAAACTGCCAACCTCTAATGATGCAGCAGGATAAAGAAAAACAGGGGGATGGAGGTACTGAACTAAATCCACATAATGATGTAGAAACCAAGTTTAAAGAGGAATCTGAGTCTAGAACAAGTTGGTGTGTGTGAAGGTGTGTATGATGGTGTGTGTGAAGGCTTGTATCAGAGTTCCTTGGTTTCTCCTCCATGCTGTTTGAATTTTGTTGATAAATACATCATTGCATGTTGAATTTTTATTGGCTGATGTAGCTCGTAGCTGCTCATACATTTTGAGATGGTCATCTTAAATTCTGACAGTGTCAGAAAACAATCGCAAGCTATCTTTGGTTGGCGTGATGACGGCCGTGTGTGAACCTCTCTCACAGTACGACGTAGGACCACTGTTTAGGAGCCACGACCAAAAAAATCAACACAAAATTGTACAATGTACAGTGGGCATGAGTCTCAAGATAAGCGTCAAAGCCATGTCAAAATCTATAATGTCCTTCGTATAAGGGTGATTTTTCTATCATTTCTTGTGATTGCTGCAGTTTGCTGCACTTTGTTTCGTGCCTGTGTGACTTCGGGAAAGCGCCTGGTGGAACATCTTGACATTTCTGCCAAAGTAATAACCCAAAATGTCTTCTCTGGAGTGTGACTGGAGATGGAGACGGTGCTGGAACGTATCCGTCAGCGTTAGCATGGTGCTCTGATTAGCAATAGGAGAGAGTCAGAGGGGGATCGATCAGAGAGAAACTGCGCGCGAGAGAGGGAGAGAGATAGAGGGAGAGAGATAGAGGGAGAGAGATAGAGGGAGAGAGATAGAGGGAGAGAGATAAAGGGAGAGAGATAGAGGGAGAGAGATAGAATGAGGTGAGCGATGCAGAGAGTTGACGCGATGACAGCTGAGGTACTATCAGTCAGCCGTTCATCTACAGAACTGGTTATGGAGCACTTCTACCTATAATGACTGCCTCAGGAGTGTGTGTGTGTATGTGTGTGTGTGTGGGTTTGTGGGTGGATGTGGGTGTGTGGGTGGATGAATACATTGGGATGTGACACCAAATGATCAATCAGATGGAAATTTCATTCTCATCCATCGCTCAGTAACACCCCACCTCTCTCACTCTCTCTTTCTCTCTGCCCCCCCCCCTTGCTCTCTCTCTCTTTCTCTCTCTCTCTCTCTGGCTCCTCCCCCCTCTCTTGCTCTCTCTCTCTCTCTCTCTCTCTCACATACCTCTCTTTCTCTCTCACACACACACACACATACATATACATTAAAAACTCACACTGCAGACATATGGCAACAACTGAAAACTCTATTAACTTTGCATGGAACTACTGAAACGTATCTCATGCATCTCATGCCTCTTACACATTGTATTCCAGCCTATCTACTGCCTGAGTATCTGTAGGGTAATATAACGTTCTGTACTAAACAGTAACTAAACGCTGCTCCGCATCATTTTATTGAACCTAACTAACCTTCAGTTAACTTTAACAATATTCGAAAATTAAAAATATTAGCCAAACCCTCTGATACTCTGTCGACTGTTTGACTCAGACATTGTGCACTGGAGAAAAGACTTATGGCTAAATACTGTTCCAGTGTAAACACACTGCTCAGACTAACAGTGTAGTGATAAAGTACAGAGGTCAGTAGCCCTTATATTCCAGATTTATAAAACATATCAAGGCACAGGCTAACTAGAAATGAAAGATGTCATTTTGTCTTAAGTTTGTTTGTCTTTTATGTAGGGCTATCAGGATTACTCATTTAGAATTATGGTTACAATTGCAGTTGTGAGCTTAAAAAATAATCAGTTAAAATGTTCTCAATGAATCAGCTTAGTGATTTATTTGCGGTGCAAAAGATAAACAGGGTGTCGATTAGTCATCATAAAGACACATTCAGTAGTTTAAACTTTCTCCGCATGGCACTCAGGTAGCTTTTGTGTACATCAATAAGAGAGAGGAAACCCACACCAGCTGGATCTCAGCAATACTCATCAATGTCATTTAATGAATATGAAGTAAAATATGCTTGCTGCTGTGTGTGTGTGTGTATGTGCATAATTACTTAAATGTGAAAAGAATCGCTAGGTTACGTAATTACTAATAAAATCCGTAGACATCCCTAAACCTGCTTGATATATATATATATACAGTGGTATGCAAAAGTTTGGGCACCCCAGATAATTTTCATGATTTTTCTTTATAATCATTGGTTGTTTGGATCAGTTAAATATATCATATAGCAGACGAACACAGTGATATTTGAGAAGTGAAATGAAGTTTATAGCATAAATTTGGGCAACTCAACAGAAAAATTACATCAATTTTTAGTAGATCCTCCTTTTGCAGAAATAACAGCCTCTAAACGCTTTCTAATGAGAGTCTGGATTCTGGCTGAAGGTATTTTGGACCATTCTTCTTTACAAAACATCTCCAGTTCAGTCAGGTTTGATGGTTTCCGAGCATGGACAGCCTGCTTTAAGTCATACCACAGATTTTCAATAATATTCAGGTCTGGGGACTGAGATGGCCATTCCAGGACATTGTACTTGTTCCTCTGCATGAATGCCTTAGGAGATTTTGAGCAGTGTTTAGGGTCGTTGTCTTGTTGAAATATCCAACCCTGGCGCAACTTCAACTTTGTCACTGATTCTTGAACAAGAATCTGTTCTCAAGAATCTGCTGATATTAACTGGAATCCATGTGACCCTCAACTTTAACAAGGTTCCCAGTACCTGCACTGGCCACACAGCCCCACAGCATGATGGAACCGCCACCAAATTTTACTGTGGGTAGCAAGTGTTTGTCTTG
>JBBPCX010000118.1:70645-80922 GCA_037974365.1 Hydrocynus forskahlii | reverse complement strand
GATCAGGCGGTGATCAGTATACTGGTGGTGCTGAATGCTGAGTGGTTGGAACTCCTTTATCTAGGCTCCATGTATCTCATTGTATTCATTTAATCTGTTCAGTATGACCAAAATTAGACAGTCTGACCGGCAGAAACTAGTGTTTTTGCACCAACAAGGTGATTCAAAGCAAAATATGAAGAAATGAGGGGTGGCTCAAGACTTTTGCATAATGCTGCAGTTCTAGAATGTTTTAAACAATTGTAGAATGTTTTCCCACATCCACACAGTTCTAGAATGGTCTCCTACATTCACAGTATTCGTGAATGTCTTCACCCGGTCACATTTGTTTCAAGAACATTAAAAGCTGGCTGCTGAGAACAGAACATTTTTTTATTATACTGTGCAAAGCTGAACTGGTGCTCCAGGGGCTTATATAGATCTGCATCAACAGCTCAGTTTGAAAACTCTTTTTTGTCTTTCCATTCTTGGTGATTATGTTTAGAAGTGTTTATTTACATCTCAAGGACCTAAGAGAGGGAGTTTTGCCTCCAGGGGCAAAAGGGTATCGGTGAGGTTGTGCGTTTTTTTCGGCTGTTCCACTTATTCAGTGAGAGCCATTCGATCTCTGAGGAAATAGAGAGAGAAAAACAAGATTGAAAACTGGATTGAGTTTCCAGGGAAAGAAAACTAAGTTTTAAACAGGATTCTGTTAAGGAAATGTTTGAGCAATTTGAAATTCTCAGGATACAGCGGTAAAAGGACCACAGACCTTTTAGGTGCCTCTAAGTGCTTTAAAGAAGAGTCTGCTCTGAATGATTGCTCACTTGGGAGCCCACAGAAGGCTGTAAAACTTGTGGTGAATCCCTTTCTTTGTGTTATGTTCCTTCTGTGTTCACAAAATGCAGGCATCCTTCACGTCCCCGATGCTCCAACATTTGCCTATAAACAACACACTGCATGAATACATATGCGCCCATCTAGAGGCAGATAAAGTATTTATTATATCACAGCAGGTGTAGAACTTTATAAACCGCTCTGCAGTTCCACCCTCTGAGATCTTTAAAGTTCTCGGTTTTTTGCATGATAGGTGGTGTGTTGAACTTAGTTTATCTTGGTGAACCCCAGGCTTTTATCTTGCTCTGCTGAAATCAACAGCTGCTTCCAGTGTTACAGCTTCCAGCACACTCTGAGAGCAGTCTTCAGAATTTCTGCTAGTTTTAGTCAGCCATGGTAGATGTGCTCTACTTCGGACTTTTTGCCTCTGCTGTGCTTTCTCTCTCTCTACCTCTCTCTCTCCCTCTCCCTCTGCCTTTCTCTCACTTTCTTTCTCTGTTCAGTAGTCAGATGCAGTGTCTCCTCATATCCCCTGGCAGCAGGTAAATTAAATGTGATTCAGCATCTTTGAATCTTTGCACTTTGCATTGCTGAAAGCAAAGCTCTCTCTCCCTCTCTCTGTCTCTCTCTCTCTCTGACTTTCTTTTGTTCTGATGGCTTCGTTGCTCATTCAGGAAGCGTCTAACACCCTCGTCGGAATAGGCTTCCTTTTTTCGTCCCATAAAGAAGATTATTCTAAGCCTCCATTGCTTTATCCAGCTGAACTGCCATTTTGCAGCCAGCCTCAGTCGTCTGGTCTCCATTTCTGTTTTGGTTGCATTACTAACAAGGACCTCTTCTGTTCAGCCCGTGAGCTCAGTATCAACTAAGGCTCCACTTGTGATGACCATATCCTTTGAAATCCAAAGAATCCAAAAGATATCTGTCCAAAGGTTCCCAAAGATATGAGCATTAAACAATAAGACTTTTTTTATATCAAATTAATTCATAACTGTTGTCAACATGTGCCTTTGTTTTCCAATAGATGTCAAAGACACCAAATTCGTCACATAGCAACAAACCATATGGCAATTTGCTTTAGCACAGCAAAGGTGCTGGCAGCAGAAAAAATATGATTTTCTTCATATTCCCACTTTTCTGCTGTAATGAAAAACCAGTGACTACAGTACTACCAGTACAGGACTAGCGTATTAGAGTAGTTGCATTTGCAGCCAACATTACTTTAATTAATTTAGACATTTATTTGGGTTTTATTTTATCAATAGCATTGATTTAAAACATGTATATATTTTCCAGCAAATGCTCTTTTATAAGGTTAACAACGTTAGCACACAGTTCACACACACACAAAATTATTCAGTGTTGACAGTTAACTTACCAGATAAAAGAAAATGAACTTGAAACTCTGTTTGCAGTTTACTCACTATATTTTCTGAAAGGATGTGGAAAAAGCCATTAAAACCTGCAGTTTTCATCAGGCCAGCAATGCTGACGCTGTTTTTCTTAATGACTCCCCTGCAAGTCTGAGCATGTATTCAGCAACAGTTTGAGACCGTATCACATTACAGTGTTGTTGCTGTCAGTTTATTTCTAATTTGAAGGCTACAGTAATCATCACATCCACAGCTAAGCTTCCAGACAGGTCACAATTTACACCGGAAAAATATAGTCCAATAGAGGTTTTCATCTTCAAAAGTAAATAGGCATTCTCTTATTACGTGCAATAATTTCACCATGTGAAATATCTGTCAATATTACTGATATACTACTGATCTCTGTTCTGTGCAGTAACACTCCCAACCACCTTTTGCATCGTTAGTAATTCACTTAACTGTACATTACTTATCTATAGTATTTATACACAGCGTTTGTGTATATAGCATAGTGTATTTCATATTATTATTTTTTTTCCTTGCAGTTTTTATTGGATTTATTTCAACTTTATATTATATATTATTCTTGTCTCTGTGTGTCTGTGTAGCCGTAACATAAGCAATTGCCTCCGGGATCAATAAAGTTTTCTGATTCTGATAAATCGTAGCGTGATAGTCTCATAGACTCTCTATGAAGCCCGTTGCCCAGACAGGACCTAAAATGATAAAATATCATCTTTTCCAATACATGTTGATCTTTGCTCTATTAAAATAGAGTGTATCTGAATTGCTCGTTACTTCCCGGTGAAGCTCAGCTTCAACAGGGTTTTGTGGGTTGGGCTTCCGCTGTATATCAAACACAGCTCACGGAATGCAATGATATCTTTTTTTTTCCTTTTTTTTTTACATTAGAATCACTAAAATACAATTTATTGTTGTGATGAAAATTCAAAGAAAAGTACAAATGCAGTCCTAAAACAACCACAGCTGGTTAGCACTCGGCCCATTTAAGAGCAAAGGTTTGAATGGGTAATTTGGGCAGCAACTTGAAACCATCTCATTTACCTTCAGATTGAAAGTTCACATAAAAGCCTTGTTGGAATGAGGGTCTCTCTACATTAAACGGCTAGCCAGCTGGCTAAAGCTAGCAGTATGAGTGCTCATAAAACAAAACGCATTGCTGTCGAGCGATAAATGTTTTGTTTGCGACCACAATAATCATAAAGTCTAAATGCTTAGACATCTGTTAAGGCATAAAATTATAAAGTTTCATGTTATGGAAATTGAGCTAAATATTTAGACCCCCCCACCCCCCCACCCCCAGGCACTGTGTTTTATTCCCGTATTTATTAGTTATTAGCATATTAACATCCTCATTGACAGCTCTCGGTGCTGGGCTTGTTCCGCAGTGCGATTTAGTGACCCATTTCCCACAGCTTCGGGGAAGGGGCTCTCTCTCATCTGCTGGCCCAGGGTGAGTGTGTGAGTTTGGGCACATCTGCCGCAGACAGCTGGGTCCACAGCTGGAGGGGGTAGTCTAGCAGCTGAGTCGAAAGACAAGGGTGATGGATGGATAGATGAGTGGAGGGATAGATAGATGGATTGCTGGTGGTAAGAGACAAAAGACGATTGAGCAGATTAGAGACAGTGCTTATAAATGCCTTCCTCTCCATATGACAGATCCCTCAAGCAAGCGATGTTCACTCGCAGCACTTGATCTGTATGTAATTTCCCTCCCATAGACCGTCATGTTCTCAGCTCTGTAATGGAGTTGGTGGGTAATTCATTAACCCTTAGGTCCCTGAGAGTACTTTTCCTTTTTTTTCTAGTATTTATAGGCTTAAACAATGTGCAATGTGTACAAAAATCCGTAAAAACTCTTTTTACCGTAAAAATCCATAACTATACAAATTAAAGCTTGAAAACTTCAGCGTACACATACATTAGTATTATAATATGTTGGAAAAAAAGGTAAATGAAAAAAAACAAACTATGTAAACTATTTACAATTACAATATCTATCTGTGCTGCTTGAAAACAGTCAAAAGCGCTTACCACCTGTTTTTTCTGCCTTTTTTATGATCCGAAAAATAATGTATTTCATAATTTTTACTTTTCAATAATGCCATTTGACACAAAAAAATGTACATTTCATATTTTTTATAAGCTTGAGGCCTCTGGTTCTGCATGACGTATGATCACGAAACAAAGCTTCCTGTCACTTGTGAAGCCTCCATTGTTGATCCAAATGCACAGAAGCTCCAAATTAGGACATACTTTTGTACAAGGCTGTGTTTTAGCAGAGGTGCACTCACGATGCACCGGCGCTTCATTTGACTGAGGGTTAAAGCAAGTGATGTTTACTCACAGCACTTGATCTGCGAGTAATTTCCCTCCTATAGCGCGTCACATTCTCCATCCTGAAATGGAGTTGGTGGGTAATCTATTAAATCTGCCATAGGAATTCAAGTGTTAATGTTCTTGTCTCTTCTGCGGGATAGAAAAGTACCTTATTATTGTGACAGTGGGACTGGCAGTGTGATTAATATAGTTTACCCCTACCCACCCTCCCCTGGCTCCTCTGGTAGAGATAGCATTATCGGCCTTGTTGATTAAGACGTCTGAGACGGCAGGAAAAAGCAAAACCGCTCTCGCAGGCCAGACAGCTCCAATTACCTCCCGCTGTATGTTCCCGCATTATTAGCCATATTCCTCCTTATCCAGTAATACAGATTAGGCTTTGGCTTGGCAGTCCCGGAACGTCTGCCTCCCTTTGGTGAGTCTGAAACCTGACACCGCACTGCTGCGGCCTGCGCCGACGTAGCCGTGATGCTATCTCCGTCTTCATTTGTCTCCTTGCCTTGTAATTCACTTAGTGATTAGCTAGCCTCCCATTCCAGCGCTCTCAACGGTAGCTGAGTTGGTGTGTGTGTGTGTGTGTGTGTGTGTGTGTGTGTGTGTGAGGCAGCAGCTGAATTTTTGCTTACACAAAGCCAATAGATGTTAATTACAAAAGTTCCTTCAAGCTGAATATGGGAATTAGTAAATGAACAGAACAATTTAGTTGCAGTCTATATGGTATCTTTACTAATGTTTTCCCTCCCAGCAGTGCCACCATAAGCGGACAATTCATCTTTTCAATAAATGTGTTTTCCAGTGTTAAAACTCCCCGTCGTGCCTTAGAACTTTGCAGTTTTCTTCCTGCATGGTCATTACCCTCCGCTTGAGTGTTATGAATGGATGAGGTTATGTAAGCGCCTGGGTTTAAAATAGACTATATGTCCGTTCTTTACGTGGAAGTGACTACTGATTCATCCTGACCACTGGGGAAAAAACACACTTAGGCACCCCTTAATTGTGAAATTCTCCATCTTTTCTGTTTTGTACTCCTTTCTGTGTCTTATTCTGACTATTATTCTTTTGATATTTGACTTCATGAATGCTGCAAATTGAAGATATGAAGACATGTTCTATAAGAGTATTCTGTTAACTTTTTGGTCAGTTCAGCAGTTTTATTGCCATTATTAAGTAAGAGGAATGACTGAAAGATGTACACTATCTGTGCACCCTCCCACACTTCATGCAATCCCTATTGAATATTGGTGTTATTCATAGACAGGAGACACCTACATTTTGAGCTGCATAACACCTAGGGCTGAAATGTGGAATATTTAGTCAGTCAGTTATTCATGGGAATTAATGGGCAAATAATACATTAATCAGACTAAATGTGGCTTGTAAATGTGAGGTGATGAGGCTAACAAGTCTTGCTTTTTCTTTTTTTTTTCTTTTTTTTCTATAAAATTTTGTAAGAGACTGTTCTATGCAACACCCTGATCAAAAAAAAAAAAAATAAGTGCACGTCTTCTAAAGCTTTTATTCAAGTTTTAGTGCTCAGTTTATATTTATTTGCTGAGTTAAACCTACTGGAAAATATAATAAAACATATGTGTCGTTTCTGTTAACTGCATACTGCTGCTTCAGAATCCTCAAAAGGATGTTTTCTTTTCAGCTGGTCAAAGGTAACATAGTGCTTCCATGGAAGGTTAAGTCAGATTTGCTTGGATTTAACTTCTTTAACCTTCGATTTAAGCTAAAGCTTCTAGGCTTGACTTCAGACTTTGAACTCTTCTGCTGGTGGCCTAGTGGTTAGGGTGTTTGCCCTGTGATCAGGAGGTCGTGGGTTCGATTCTTAAGACTGCTACGCACCTCTGACGTCCCCTTGAGTAAGGTACCGTCCCCACACACTGCTCCCGGGATGCTGTGTTCCTGGCTGCCCGCTGCTTCACTTGGTGAATGGGTTAAAGGTTGAATTTCGTGCTGTTCACACTGTGTGCTGTGGTGTGTTCACATATGACAGAATGGTCACTTTCACTTTTCACTTTTACTATCTGCTCACATAGATACAGCCCTATTGGTGAAAGTCATGAACTCAGACTAATTAATTATAGTCATAATTATCTGTAAGGCTGAATAATTTTCAGACACAGTGCAGTGTAAGACATGATTTTAATTTTAAAGGCCTGGTCATTGTCTTTCCTTGCAGCTGGTCCTCAAGTACTTTAAATGTATTTGTCAGTGTAAGTACCATTCTCACAATATACATATTGGAAAAGCATTATAAGAGGTGATAAATGAATGTAATACTTTGGCCTCGCATTGCATATGGTGTGTAGTCTGCTTATACTGCACTGCTTATATCAGTGTACTTTAACTAGAACTTAAAACTTGACACATTTTTTTACAAAAAATCCTCCTGTCATTTCTTGCTTTTGTGCTTCTCATGAAGCACTTTTTACATCCAATCTCCTCTAAGAGAATGCCAAGTGATGCATGTAAATTAAATCTCAGATGGATGAGGATTATTTTAACTTTGTCATTTTCAACCTCAGATGCTTTTAGTAGCAAAACATTTGGATGGTCTGGAATTTTTTCTCTCTCCCCTTCCTCTCGCTTAATACAGAACTGAATCTGTTCTAGAATTCAGTATGGTTCATTTCCATTCTTGAATTTGGTCAGAGATGATTCCATTCTGGAAACAGTCTGGCCCTGTACTCTTCTAAAATCTACTCTGAATTTCATCAGAGGTGAGTCCATCGTCAGATCCAGTCTAGCCTGATCACATTATCTAATCTAATTACAGGCTAATCAGTTCCTGAAGCCTTTGTAGAATTCAGACTGAGTTATGTCTAGGGTGGTTTTGTTTTTTTAGTCTGATGTGAATCCCTGCTGCAATTCAGTCCAGTGCAAAAATGTTCTGGAATTCAGTCCATTATAGTAGTTAATTCCATTAAAAAATGCCCTCTAAGGGAGTTTCATTCTAGAACTCATTCTGTGGTGATTCTGTTTTAGAACTCAGTCTGAAAAGACTCTGATCTAGAATTCAGTCTGGGATGATTCTGTTCCAGAACATAATCTGAGGCAGTCTAGAATTTTGTCTGAGCCAACTCCAGTCTAGTATTTGGTCTGAGGCAAGTTAAATCCACAGCTGCCTTCAAATGCTTGTCGTACAATCCGACTTCTCACTTCAAAAGTCGTAATCACACATTCAAGCGCTTACTAGAAAAACTTGGTGGAATGAAAAAGAAAAGGTTGGCCTCTCAAACATTATTGTGGCTAATATTTAATGCAAAATAATGGCACCTTGAGTATCATTAAAAAGTTTTTCACTAGTAAATGTGACGTGGTTTGACCATTCATGTGCCCAGAACTCGTAATTAAGATACGTTCTGAATGCCGTTGAAGATAGCATACAGCCCAGTCTGGCATGTCTGTTCTAAAACTCAGTATGTATTGGTTCTGTTCTCGAATCCAGAATTCAGAGGTCATTTTGTTCTGGAGTACGGCTGTTCTGCAGCCTTGCAGTGGAGTGCTGACTGCAGGAGTGAAGCGATACAGCAGTCCATGTGTTTTGGCCAATATGGCCGCAGGGATGATGACTGCTGGCATGCCCTCTTAGACTCAGTATCCATTCTGTCCCTGCCCAGGCCAGCATGTGCTTCTGGCTGTAAGATAATGCCACGGGTTCGGTGGCTGGGGACGCCCTCCTGCTCCCCTGTCTTTCATTGTCTGGTCCAGAGCAGCGCTGCACACGGAGTGCTGGTCAGTTTGTTGTTCCACCGCAGACAAGCACTCAGTCATGCTACATTGCCTTTGTGCTGGACTGAAGAACTGTGGCCAACATCCAACACGCTGAAAAGCCTGCTCTGCAGATGCCCCATCTACGTTTGAATTCTCTTTGTTTCTTTTCTTTTGGGTGCTGCCCCGAGAGGTCCCGCTCATTGTGTTTGGTTATCTCGTAGGCAGTACTTTGACAGGATGGTACAGTGGCAGATTTTGTATCTCTCCCTCCTGGCCTTGAGTAATGGACTACTCCCCCTATCCCACTGCCATGGGAGATGAGTGGTGTGGACTTTTTTCCCCTGTTGGCCCATTTTTCAAAGCCTGTTCTTTAAACCTGCGAGGCGGTCCCAGCTGAAATCTTTATCAGGTGTGATTTATCAGATATGCAATCTGCCTCCATCTTTCACCTCCCCCCCCAGACCCACCTAATGTGAGCATATGGATGAGCGTGGCCTGAAACAAATCAACAGATAAGAGACCTGTGCCCTAAAAACAACAAAAGAAGTTACTGCCCATGCCATCGCTATACAAATAAAAACAGTTGTGTTCGTTGGGTGAGTTTCATATTTTGGGAAATATAAGTCATAAAATAGTAGTACTTTCTGTTTAGTGACCATTCAGCTGCTTCAGAATCCACACAAGGATGTTTTCTTCTCAGCTGGTTGAAGGTAATGTCGTGCTGCCATGGAAATTTAAGCCAGATTTGCCTGTTGTGTTTAACTACTTTATCCTTTTTAAGATGAAGCTCCCCGACCTGACTTCTTTTTGAACTTTCATCCATAATTGTTCTTTTTCATTTGCTACCTGCTCACATAGGTACAGCCCTATTGGTGAACCTCTGCCAGCTTTAGGTTAAGTCATGGACTCAGACTAGTCGCTTTGAAAATGAAGGCTTTTTACCCAGTTTGCCCATTTTTCAAAGCCTGTTCTTTAAACCTTCAAGGCGGTCCCAGCTGAAATCTTGATCGGGTATGATTTATCAGGTATGCAATCTCACTCCATCATTCACCTGCCCCCCCTCCCACCTAATATGAGCATGTAGACAAGCGTGACAGGAAAAAGAGATCTGTGACCTAATAACAACACAAAAGTTACAGCTGTCCAAATAGAAATTGTCTCTATATTTTTTTTCTTCATTTTTTGCAGATTTTTATGTTTTCCATATCATTTGTGACAAATGGACCAAATGCAGTGGTTCCAAACTAACTGGAATAAAATCAAATTCATTTAGATGAAATGTTTAGAACGTTTTTGCTTTCCCCTTTAAAATTGCCATTTTTGGAGATAAATGGTTTCGCTTTTCAGACATCAATAATGTAGAGGAAGAGAGGGAGTGAGAATGGATGGATGGATGGAGGAGGTGCAGAAAGTACAAACTCATACTGATGAGAAAAGGTCACTCATTAGTTTAAATTGAAATGAATTATTTATTTTGTCAAGGGATCAGTCATGTGTAAATGAACGTGTGGGATATAGATAGATAGATAGATAGATAGATAGATAGATAGATAGATGGATAGATACGTAGATACATTGATAGGTTGATGGGATTCTGCCACATTTCTAAAAACATGCTAAGACCATTCACTCTTAGTACTTTTTGTGTTCAGCTGTGTGGTCGGCTTTGTTATATTGTATATATCTTGAAGGAAAGTGTGTTTTTGTGCATGTTTTTGTGTGTGGAGTGTGATGTATGTGTATATAAAAAAGTCCAGATGCCTAGCAAACCCCCCCACCAATCACCACCACCCTCCCCACCTCCCTTTCATCCCCCTCCCTCCTCTCCATGGCTTTATCTATCACAGTCTGAAGCTGAGTGTTCTCAGGAGCAGAGAGCAGCACACACACGCTGGTCACGGCTTTAGCACTGCCACACTTCTCCGGCACTGACCCGAATCCTTCCTTCTCTCTCTCTCTCTCTCTCTCTCTCTCTATCTCTCTCTCTCTCTCTCTCTCTCTCTGTCT
>JBBPCX010000118.1:35681-67243 GCA_037974365.1 Hydrocynus forskahlii | reverse complement strand
GTGTGAGTGAGTGTGTGTGTGTGTGAGTGTGTGTGTGTGAGTGTGTGTGAGTGAGTGTGTGTGTGTTAGACGTTCTTTTGGCATGGCAGCAGTGCTCCCTCGCCTAGTGTACTGTGGCTGATGGCATTTCACTCTCTCTCTCTCTCACACACACACACACACACACACACACACACACACACACACACACACACACACACACACTGTGTGAGGGAGTGAACTGAGATTCCTGATACACTAAAATGGCAGCCTCAACCTGGTAGTCGGGTTTAATCAATCCCCTCTCTCTTTGTGTCTTGCTCCACTTTATCTTCCTCTGGCTGGCACATATAATTAGATTGCACTCCTCTTGCATCTCAAGTTGCTAAGCTGTTTAAATTTGCATAATTAACACAGAAATGTTCTCCATCTCCCTCCATGGATTAGAGTCTGTCAATTGATTCCAACTACTTTCGTAAGAAAAGACACTTTTGAGTCTAACCCGGAGCAAAGCAACAACACCTCTCATGAGGTGTGGCATTGCTCTCAGTTTTTAATGGTGTATCTGTTTACGACCGGTGCCGTGTCTTCTCACTTTCCCATCTCTTGCTGTTTACAGTCCTCCTCTTGCTGTTTGTTAATATTTGGGTTCTGCCGGTGCTCCTGGCATTTGATTCGGCCTCGTTAGCTGATGCAAGTCCACACAGAGGCGAGTCTCTGTGTACTGGAGAATGGGAGACCATTCAAGGCAATATTTCATCATCATCCCGAAGTCTTGTGCTTGCTGCTGCGTCAACTGAAAGTTTGCAGACTTTGCAATGTTCTGCAAGGCCTTAAAGCACTGCTCTATACTGCAGATTCTCCCTTAAGTGAGCTTGAAAATAAAGGGGGCTTTTCCGTTTATTGGAAGCTCATCAATAGGCTAAAGATTTAATTGGGCCTCTTCCCACAGGAGCAATAAGGCCATAAAGGCCGAGTCAGATATGGGTCTTATTCAGTGCTGGGCATATGCCTTTTAATAGGCCTGCGGTCAACTAGTCTTTAAAAGCAGCCGATGGGAAAAGTACCTGCACAATGAGAGCAGGAGAGGAAAGGAGAGAGAAAGAGAGCAAGTGACAGTGATACAAAAAGAGAGTGAGCTGGAGAAATGGCACTTGGAATTTTCAATCCAGACCCCTTTGACCTCACTCACTTCAGCATGGCTCGGCCCTATAGGCTCTGCTGCTCAGCACAAGCGTTTATCTCTCTCTCCAGCAAAGTCACAGCCCTGATGGGTTTTGTCAGTGCTCTTCTCCAGCAGCCCCCGATCCCTCGAAAGGGCAAATGAAGAGGGCTTATGTTCTGAATATAGCCAGATTGGAGCTCACCGCTGTGAAAAATACCTCTAATGTGCGGCAGACAGGCTTTGAGGTCAAGATTCATTGTCGAGCTTTGTGAACGCTGTTGAGGTGATTGGCCAGTGCCTGAATAGCAACATGGCATGAGCGTATATGACTGAGCACTGGCAATGGGCAGCACCTAATAAGAGAACAAGTGTTTCCACACAAGGATTGTGTGAGTGAGTGTGTGTCTGTGTGTGTGTGTGCCATCATTGCTGTTGATTAATGGATGGCTCTCTTGTTTCTAATGGATGCAGGGTGCGCTCTCGCCTGGTCACGAAACCCTGGCCCTCTGTTCTGCTCACTCTGAGCAGATCTATGTACTGCAATTCATTATCT
Source organism: Hydrocynus forskahlii (assembly GCA_037974365.1). Taxonomy (NCBI): domain Eukaryota; kingdom Metazoa; phylum Chordata; class Actinopteri; order Characiformes; family Alestidae; genus Hydrocynus; species Hydrocynus forskahlii. The sequence goes on along the minus strand of JBBPCX010000118.1, from coordinate 65,546 downwards.
CCCATTCAACAGCCTGCCTGTCCCCCAACGCCAGCCAGATTAATGCTGATCGGCAGGGCAAAATTTGTCTCAGCCGCACTGCTCTCTTTTTCTGAAAAAATTCTTACGTCCTGTTGATTAAGTCATTAGAAGAGTTTGGGCACTGCATAGACTTTCCGTGGACTTGGCACTGACTCTTATTAGAACTATGGGTGCCGTGAATACTTGATTGTAATTGATTGCTCAATTGAAAAATGAATCGGTTAAAATTTCGTCAAATTTGAATTGGCGTAAGGATTGTATAGCATAGTGGTTAACACCAGTGCCCTCCACACAGTAGACTGATGTTTGAGTAGGCCAAGTTCCTGTTCCACCAGTAGAGAGACTGGCGCGCTGAGCGGCGGCGCGCTGAGAAAAAGAGCAGCAAGTGTGTAGTAGCTCAAACAGTAGTTTTAGGCTGTTTTAGATTTTAGTAATACACTCTGAGTTCCAAGGGCTCGGCAGACTACTGTGCAGCAGCCTAATGAAATCCAGCACAATACCATGCGTTTCAGTCTACTTGAATAAGTACTTTGGATCTGATGTTTGAGTAGGCCAAGTTCCTGTTCCACCAGTAGAGAGACCTCTCAGTATTTCAGTCTAGGTCGCACAGCTGTGTTGATTTCCTTGTTGTTTTTCACAGATGAAGCTATCAAAATCATTGTGTAACTTGAAAACGTCAACTTGTTCTAACACAGAGTGAACATTCAAATTGTGTTGTGTTGTAAAGCCTACAGGGTGACTACAATGGAAACTTCAAGTCTCAGCGTCAAGTAAGCACATAAACAAACTACAGACACATAAGCTAATAGTTCCAGTCTACTACAAACTGGATCATTATGTGACAAAAACAGAAACATCTGGCGATTCCCTCTGCTTTCTGATGCTCACAGCTGGTGTAGACAACTTCATTAATAATAATGGGGGTTGTTCGAGTTTCGTCATTGTCACTTTCTTGCATTGCTTGCTAATACAAGGTTTTTATTTGAATTCCAAAGTGTACTAAAACATTTTACAAAATAAAAGTTAGTTACTCAGTTACCAATGTAATCGGTAGTGATAATTGGGACCTGGCTGATCATAATGAATGTATAATATTGGATGTAGAATCTTTAAAGACTTGATTTCTTAATGAAATGGCAGCAGTAAGCAATGCTCCTTATTATCCCATATATTTATTTCTGCTGTTCTTAGAAGTCAGAACACTGAAAGTTGTCATGTAACTAAATCGAACCTCAGAAATGTTTCTATTGCAGGTAGACTGACAAGGAGAATAGCGTAAAATAGATAACTCCTAGTGTATATTCAGCTGATGAAGAAAGATCTTTTTGCTAGACTGCAAAATGGAAATGCAAAAATGTATGCAGGGCAAGCCATGCATCCCCTGGTCAAAAACGCTGAAGTTGGAATATATTATCGCTCTCTTCAACCCCCATCCCCACCTTTTTTTGAGAGCATCTTGCATCAGGGATGTCAGATAGGAAAATTGTTTGTCTTTAAAGATCTGATGCTGTTTATCAAAACATAGGAAAACCATTGCAACATGAAAAGTGTCTCTATATAGGCAAAAGCTTGTACAGTATTAAACCTTAGACAGCATGGCAGCATGGGTCTGTGCTAGCAGCACACTCCTTATATGGAAGTTCTACTGGTTTGCATTGATGCTTGAGGTGTCAGGTGTCATCGTAAGCTTTGTTTGGTGTTCCTCTGTTACGCAGAACTGAAGTTTTTGTCATTTAAAAAACATGTAATAATAATAACTGCTTCTGGGGTTTTGAAAATGTCATCACATGCAAATGAACGTAAAGAACAAAAGTGAACAAATGTATTTTATTTTAGGTCTTGGAAACAAAAAGAAAAAACACAAGATCTTTGAACCCGGGAGAACTTTCAGAATAGTCTCTGCCCACAAGTGGGTGGGGAAATCCCTCAGAGGGAGGGGCGCCCGAGAGTGGCCGAGCGGCGGCGCGCTGAGAAAAAGAGCAGCAAGTGTGTAGTAGCTCAAACAGTAGTTTTAGGCTGTTTTAGATTTTAGTAATACACTCTGAGTTCCAAGGGCTCGGCAGACTACTGTGCAGCAGCCTAATGAAATCCAGCACAATACCATGCGTTTCAGTCTACTTGAATAAGTACTTTGGATCTGGCCCAAAGCTTGTTTAGTCTCAGTCAAAGCTCCCGAACCTTTATCCTTTCGTTGATGTTCCTGAAGTTATCCCGATTTTGCGTGATGGACTGTGTCAAGACCCTAAACCAAGGGCAATCAGATTATTTAAGTGCACGATTACATCCCATAACTTCTGGAAAAACTGGCTTCTGAAAAAGCAATTCTGTCAAAGCAAACTAATCATGTCAAAGGACCCTTGAAGGGTGTGTCCCTGTAACATCTATTTTCCACAAAAAGCCTCTTTGTTGACAAATTATGGCATCAGTCTGCTAGAAAATGAATCTCGTGGGTATCTGATTGACTGCCACTTGTTTCTGAGAAAGACACCAGAGGAATATTCCCCCTCATCACGGCACTATGGTGCGTTTTACGCACCTGCTGTCCCTAAATTCCTCTCCACTCTCCTGGATTTGTGATTCCTATCCCATTTTTTGGAAAGAGGCCAAGAGATTTCAGCTGTGCGTGTTATGTTTTGTCCTTGTCAGGGGAGAGAGAGAGAGAGAGAGAGAGACAGACAGACAGACAGACAGACAGACAGACAAGACCAGTAGAGAAGGTCTGATTCTGTTGATGCTGAAGGCAGTACACAGCACATTGCTTGATGCTTGTGTACATATGTGTTTGCTTGACTTTTGTCCCTTGCCCCAGCATATACATGACCTGTTTTTAAATAATGGTGTGTGTGGATGTTGTGACAGACCCTATAGGGATGTTGTATCTATTTGCTGAGGTCCCTTGAGCTCATGAAGGCTCTCTGTCCTAACATCATGAGGGGAACAGGAGGTGGCATGTGTCACTTCACACATTAGGCTGCATTAATTATCGAGACAGCTCCAGTAATTACATGTCCAAGATGTATCGCATCCTTGAATAGATGATAGACGTGTGTATGTGTGTGTGCGCGTGTGTGTGGGAGCGTAAGACTGTAAGGCCTATGTGATTTGAGGATAAAGCTATGAGAACAGTGCATATTGTTAGGGGTGTGTATGTGCGTGTGTGTTTGTGTGTGTGAGAGGGTATTTAGTGTAAAAACAGGGCTCTTGCATGTGTACATATAACACATTGGACCATCAGTGTAGTTGTATGTATCAGTGTTGTATTTTTTGGGGCTCCATTTTGTGGTAAGGCAGCTAATAATCCTAACCATGTTCCTGAAAGAGTTCTAGAAGGGGACTTTTCCACAGGTCTACAGGAACCGTGCTGCATCTAAACTGTACTGCAGTGGTACAGAAGTCGCAGCACACTTTGATTCTCCAGTGTATCTCAGTCTGCTAACGGAATTTCTGACTCAATTCTCTCCTCACAGTTCGTGGTGGGTCTTTGTCCCAAAACACAGTCAGTCAGTTCTTACTTACCATATATTATGTTACTGTCCTGCTTTGAAGCATGACGGCCTTAATTTAGAAGGTGACGAGTGAAGCTCAGCATCTGATATTTCACTGGTTACAGCTCGTGTTAGCTCAAGTTGTAGCATAGCAGGCCAGGCAGCCTCCTGCTCAGCTGACACAGAAATCCACTGATTTTACAACGGCTAAAAGATTTTTCGTGCTTTTTTTTAAATAAGCAAGCCAACAAGGTTATCTTCAGTCAAGTTGAAACGCTGGTGGGATTAACTGGCAATCCGTTTTTTAAAGAACATTGATTTTATGTTTTATCTTAAATGAATTAGTAGCTTCTAACTTGTCAAATGTGTCTATGAAATTACATGGTTTCTTGCATAATACATTTTAATGGATTCTTATGTATTCTTACAAAATTCTGCTTCTGAACTCTTAATTTTTTAGAGCTAGCACTTGAAAAAGGGAGCTTCATGCCCTGCTTTATTTGCAGTTGATGCTCGAGGCTAAAGGCCATTTAATTCATTTTTCCCCACAATCTGCAGAAACAGTCAAGCAGGGCAATGTTGTTCTTACATGGTTTTGTAGGGAGTAAAACACTGAACTGGTATAAAAAAAAGGCAACAAAAGCAGCCATGTAAATTTTGCCATGGTAATAGCACCTGGTGAAAAGATGACCTAAGGAGGGATTTGTCAGTCTATTTCAATTATTTTAGGAGATAGAAACAGAATGTAAATGCAAGAATGGAATACGTTTCGCTACAAAAGTGCAAGGCAAATTACATTTAACCCCCACCCACCTCCAGCTACGCCTCTGGTGTGAGAACCGGAGGCAGCAGGCAGTAGCAGGAGGAATTTCGGATTTTGCATGTTAGAGCATAGCACATTTCCCGGCTGTGTGTTTGTGTGTGTGTGTGTGTGTATGTTCATCACAGGCAGTGAGCAGTACCGGGCATTATTCATGTAGCTGTGCCTCATTGCTATGCTGTGTGATAGCCCTACATCTCTGGGGTTGTCAGTGGCTATGGCCTGAAACACACACACACACACACACACACACACACACACACACACACACACACACACACACACACACACACAACACTGCTGCTTATTTTCAGTGATCGGTTGCACCTTCTTCCACCTTCTCACTCCTCGGCTTTCCTCACCTCTCAGCCTATTCAAAAAATGCTAGCTATATACGTCCTCCCACACACACACACAAACACACACACACATATGTACACATGCACCTCTGCCCTGGTTACCCATGGCAACCATCCTTCAGGTGTCCTTGTGTGGTGCAGAGCCTTAGTCCACAGAGCGCTATCACTTGGGTGGTCAGATGAGTCCACCTCCGCCATGTGAGTGTGTGTGTGTGTGTGTGTGTGTGTGTGTGTGTGTGTGTGTGTGTGTGTTTCGCTCTACAAGGACTTGCGCTGGAGCTTTTTTTCTCACGCCGTTTCCCCTCCTTCATCTCTCCTGGTCTTTCTCTCCTAAATACACAAATTGAATGTGTGTGTGTGTGTGTGTGTGTGTGTGTGTGTGTGTGTATAGTCCAACACTACAAGAGATATTAAAGTAAAAAATATATATTTTCTCCTTTTACCAAGGGTTCTGTCTTTACTTTACCCAAGCTGATGTTGACTGCTTGTGTTAACAAACGCCTGATTGGCAGCCTCTTTGTTCTTAGTATGATTTCCCCCAATGTATGTTAATCACTGCAGTGTTAACATAACCACAGCTGTGATAATGCTACTAACAGTCTTGCAGCTCTTATCTCGGCTGTTCTGAATTCCACTTTCAACACAACCGCCACCAGTGTATTAACAATATTCTTATGCTAAGAACCTTTAAGTGATTATTGTGTTTTGTCCAACATCAGTGTGGTTTCACTTAATGACTTTAGCCAGCCGAGAGAGGCTGTAGTCTGAACCACAGATGTACACTTAAACCCAACACTGCTTTTTTTCTTTATTTAACAGTTCCTAGTACCATTCTCTGCAATGCCTAAATCATAAAAATGTGACGTGCTTGCAATTTTGCATTGTTAAGCATAACAAACATATGCTAAGAGTAAATTATATTCAAATATATTCACATGTATTACATGAAATGCAATATATATGACAAAACACACGTGATAATTAAATTCTTGCTGGCTGTAAGTGAGGAAAGTACTTTTCCAGCTGTACCTGTTTCAGCATCTCATTTACACTCATTTAACTAAAGAAGGTGCAGAATGATTAAAATGAGCAGCTCAGTTATTACATCTACCTCCTCTTTCCCTACACATATAGACTGTATACTATATTACATACCACTGTACTATATACTGTATATTTACATTTAATTGATAGTGTCAAATGCCTAATTACGTTTACTGAGAAATCAGACTACAGTAAAACGACACCCAAGCTAAGTCATGCCATTTGTTAACATTCTTTAATGCACATCTTTCTGAAAAGTGGTTGTTTTAAAATGAAATGAAAACATGTGAAATAGTGTAGTAAGTGAAGTTGAAATGGAATAAACGAGAAAAAAAAATCTATATTAAATTGAAAAACATGCGGGTGGCATAGTGGGCTGCTCATTTGCCTCACAGTTAGAAAATCCTCAGTTCGATACCCAGCTGAGATGCCTTATTTCAGGAAGTTTGTGTGTTCTCTCTGTGTGGGGTTCCGCCAAGAGCTAGGGGATCCTCCCACGGCCCAAAGATGTGGACATTCGGTGGATTAGAGATGTTAAATTGCCCCTAAGTGTGACACCCAGCAGCCAAGTGTATACACTTAATACATAATAAATATATTAACATACATTAAGCGTTAGTGAATATGCTGCCATATGTTACGCCACCATAAACACACTGACAGATACAGCACTGTGCAAAAACCTCTGGGATGAATAAAGTTTTCTGATTCTGATTCTGAAAAGTCTTGAGCCACCCCTCATTTCTCTATATTTTGCTTTGAATCACCTTGTTGGTGCAACTAGTTTCTGCCTGTTAAACTGGCTTATCTTTGGCATTTTGATTAGATTAACTAAAACCAATGGGAACCAGTGTTTTACTGCCTAAAGATACAAGGTGTCTAGACAAAGGTGTTCCAACAATTTAGCATTCAGTATCACAAGTGGTGATATATACTTATATACTCCAATACACAACATACCGGCCTGATTATCTGTAATCATCTGTACCTATCTGATACACAGCTTAGTAAACAACACAAAAACAGGTAACGAATCAGGTTCAGGGACTGGTCTGAAAATGAGAGTCTTCAGGAAGCCTACATTAAAATTAGAAATGAGGGGTTTCTTAAGACTTTTGACAGTACTGTATTTTACTAGCAATGTATTCCTTGGGCCAGTGTTGAATATTTACATGTTTTAAAAGTGCTTGTCAAAACCTAATTCAGATTTATATTTTGGAATGGGTTTACACGGCTCAGTTAAGAGAAACATTGAATAATTGGTATCGACTGAAAGAGCAGCTACATTTAGACAAATCTTTAAAATGCTGAAATGACATCCAAACAGATGTTTCAAACCCCAAGGATAATGACTCCTTGAGCACACAAACAGCTCTCTAAAGTAAAGAGTTGCAGAAAAGCCATAAGTATTGCTCTGCAACAGAAACATTAGAGTGAAAAAATGAGTTTTTACGTATCACGTGGAAACCCCACGCTAGTCAGGCAAGTGGTGCTGATTAGGCTAACTTAGCCAAGGGTGTATGCCTTAGAGAATTGCTCATTATGCTTCCTCTCTCTGTCTCTCTGGCCCTGATGTTCCTCTTCACACCAACAGTGATAATGAGCCATGTTTGATGGTGGCCCTGGTGCAGCCACTGCGCCGGGAGAGGCCAGGTCACTCGCACCCAGGGGACCGCTGACTAGCAATTCAACAGGGATCATTAGCATGCAAGAGTTAGCCTTGCTCTGTTAAAGTCAAGAGGCGAATTCTGCTTTGTTTTCATTGTTCAAGTATTCCCTGTAATCTACACCAAACTTTCAGGATAAAATATGAGCCTTCCGCCCCAAATGTACCACTTTCTGTTAGGGCTGCATAACATATCATTTAATTGTTTTTGCAGTACTGACCTTTGCGGTGCTGAAACTACTGAAGGCTGCAATATGCAGATGTGCCTTTTAACCAGTAACACTGCTTTTTCGTAGTGTCAGGATCATTCGGACCAATCACAGACATTCCAGAGTACTTTTCCGGTGGGTGTTTTGATGAATCTGCTTTCACTTGATCCCATAGATAAAGAGATATACCACTTCAAACTTAGACACACTTTCACTTTCTACCTACAAATATGAACAAAAATGTATGTATTGATAACAAAACACAAACCAACAACAAAAACAAAATTCAGGAAAAGGTTTTCAGACACCACATATGAATTACAGTGCCAATTAGATTAGCACTGTACTGCAAAATCGTAATTTGAATTACAGATTTAAGAAGTCGACAGTAAGAAGTAATTAGTTTATTGCACCATTCCTTTTAACATACCATCTTCAAGGTTTCAAGGGTCCTTTTGATTGACCATGAAATTCAAGTCAAGATATTGACCAAGCCACTTGCACAAACATGATGAGCTGAATTACTGCCAAAGCAGTCTATTTTTGTTTAGTATGATCAGGGTACATCCTTTAAGACTACTGGTTTTTCTCTTACCTTCCTTACCATTAGCATGAGAGAAATCCTTTTGTGATGTACCATTCTAGGGAAGGTTAGTTGTGGTTCCACAAACTTATATGTCCATATCATTGAAGAGCTTGTACTGGCAGGGATGTTTAAAGTCTTTGTTAGGGCTCTGCAGCATTTACGATTTCTGTGTGTTTAGTAACGCTGTCCCTGAGTACTGAAGGTCCAGAGCTGCTTGTTTGAAATGGCCATAAGCAATGGCAGCATCTTATATAATGACTTGCATATGTTTTATTTATGTTTGTAGCATGAACATGCTGCTATATTTCTGTATATTTAGGATTTTTACACTTTAACTATATATAAAGAAAAGGTCAGTAATGGAAAGTCCTACTTTCTATCACCATGGACATCTCCGGAGTTGCTACCCTGTTTCTCTACCCTGGGTTGGTGAACGTATAGTCCCCGGGAGCCATAGTGCAGCCTGACCTCGCTGAAATGCCTGTTCATCATTTTTCTATTAAAAAGTGAAGGATAAGGATCAGAGGTGGGCAGCAACAGCCCTCTTTCTTTTTACAGGCTGCCAGGGGTCATCCCTGGTGGGCTCTGGTGATTTTGCTTTTATGTAGGAGCAGGCTCTCGGCCGTTGAGGGAATAGCGCGCTGACTGTTATTATTATTTTGCAAGTGTCACATCAGTCTTCTTACCCCGTCTTGCTGCTTGTGGGGACCCACTCCCTGTGTTTCTGTGACTGATGGCACACACATACACACACCTCCACACGGTCCCGGAAATGTGGCATGCTGACATACACCCTGGTATGAAAATATAATAATGGCGCTGCTCCATCAATAGGCTATGGGATTGATGTGTGAAAGACGTAATGGCATATTGAAATAGAGTGAATCATAACTCAAGCCGTGTTTGCTAATGCCTTCTGCCGCGCACCCTAGCTTTATCACACGACGCTTAGAACAGCGTCAATACTCCATCACTTCCTCATTGTCATCTTCTTAGGCGGTGTGGTAGAGCTGCCATATCTAAAATGAATGCTTCCTTCAGACTGTTACCCAGATAATTGACTTAGTTGTTCAGCACAGGTTTCATGCATGCAGGTACTGAGACATTTGAAACCATGACCTAGACTCTAATATATTAGAGCCCGGTTTTGGGGGTCTTTGTTCAAAATATTTGATGCCAGTTGGAAAAAAAAAATCCTCAAATAGTGTTAATCGAGCTTTGAGTATTCAGGCCTGTTCTAAACAGCATTACCAACAAACAGCTGAACCACCAGACAACACTAGAGCTGGAGTTTAAAATTATGCGGCAGGAACCTGAACATATAGCCATGCTCTGATATGCTAGGGGGTTGTGGATTACAGTGTTAGATGTGTTAGAACCTTTTCCATTTAAATAGACAGTATTTTGATGGGCAGAATTCTGTTGTACAGCATTGTATTCTTAGGCCTCATTGCTTTGAAAGAATTCACAGTTTGATCTTTTAAATTTTCCATAATCATTGTTTTCCTACTACAGTATCCAGACTAATGAAAATGCATCATACAAACACTGGGAGTCCCTGCATTGCTCAAACAGCCATGGCCGCTGGCCTTGCCACTGATCCGTAGACTAACAAATACAAGTTGCTGTTTATATCATTAACCCTCAAGTCAGTCAGTGGTCGGTGATTTCCGTGTGATTTTAAACCTACAGGGCTTTGATCTCCTGTCGTCTTATAAGTAAAGACTATAAGCTGACTTGCAGCCGGCATAATGAAACCACCTGTGTACTTGTCTTGCAGTCGCTGAAAATCAATAGCAGCTACTTTATCGTGTTATGTTAGCTCATATCTTTAGCTTAGACAGCATTTAGTGTGTTTGACTTGTAAAGCTGCTTGCTAGCTGCACAAGTGACTCATGATTAGGGGCTTTTGTCTTTTTGTCCTGAGGGATTTATAGCCGTATTGGCTCTCTCAATATGTCTTTTCATGTTCTCATAGCTCACTAACCATAAATATAGCAGTGTCAGTTTGATACGTGGGGAGAGCAGTCAAAAGAGCTAAACTGCAGAGAATACATGAATTGAAATTTGCCTCAAAAGTCCAAAAAACAAATGACAGATCCTTAGAGAAGAATAGCCAACTTGATGAACTGGATTTCTGTTTGTTTGTGTGGACTCACTGCTTAGAAATCAAACCGAACTCCACTTTTAGATGAGCATTTGCCGTTGTCAGTGGTGAGGTTTGAAAATGTGGTTGGTGATGCATGAAAACATCAGCACGGCAGAGTTCAATGTTTACCATAAGTCTAAAAAGAGTTAGCGAGATGGCAAAAACACTTTGATACTTGAAGACATTTTCATGATGCACAGTATAGCAATTTTCTTTTTTCCTGTTTTTCAAAGAGAAAGGCGGAATATGTTAGCAAAATGTCTTTGTACATTTGACAAAATGCCCTGCAGTCTTTTTAAGAGACAACAGGAGAAACTATTCTCTTTCCCTGGATAGTGTCAAATAGCTGTACTTGAATCATTGCTTTGCTCATGTCTATTGAGTGGGCATGAATTGGTGGGCTTAACCTTCCTTGGCAGTTACATATGTATGATGGACGAAATAACTTGAAAGACGTACGTTTTCCCCCGAGAAGGGTATCATTCAGATGTTCCAGCGAGGGCTGTGGTGTGATCGTATCTCTTTCAGAAGCTTTGTAATCCAGGTTTGAACTGTAGTGTCTTTTGGAAGATGTTGTAAAATAGATCCATAATGATAAATCCAACTCTGTATATCTTCTGTGATTAATTATCCATTTCCAAGTGCTGTAAACAGTTTCTGTTGTTAGCCATCCATTGACAGTCCCATGAGGCCTTAGATTGACTTTGTCAACCAATTAAACCCTGGGCAAGAAGCTCTGATCTCAGTGATACGATAACATGAGACTGACTTCATTTACCTATCTATACCTATCATTTTATGCTTAGACCCTAGGTTTAGACCCTATTTAGACTTTTCAGTTTGATCTAAGGCACATCATTACCCAAGAAGAAAACTCTGATAACAGCCCTCATTAAATGAATCAGAATTATGAAGTCTTGGTCTCGGTACATCAGCTCCTCACCTACACTAATAGAGAAGGAGAGACCATAATCAAAACAGCACATAGGTTGTGCTGTAGTAGATGGCTAGGCTGATACCAGTCACGGCAATACAGGTAAAATTTCCTCTTTCAAACAGTTGCACTCTAACCTTATTGGCAAAAATTCATCTGTATCATATTCAGCGAGTAACACATTTTAAAACTGATCTAATGTTCAGTAAAACATCACATTTACTTTTTTTTTTTGCAAGAAAATACTGCTGTTTTGCCCTAAAGCATTTTTATAGTTTAACAGGAATTTCTACATTCCTGCCTCGCTGAAATTAATACCCCAAAAACACTGTATGTTGTTTTCCATCCTTAAGTTGCAAATGCTGACCAGAACAGCTCACTTTGCCTCTAGCAGCCACTGGCTGTAATTTACCCACGTCACATGTCAAAACAATGGTCATACCCATGTGTCAGACATCTAACATATTGAATTAAGCCATTTATTTTATCACAAATAAAATGTGTGCGCGTGCTGGCTTTTTACAGTGTAATGTATTAGGTTGCGGTATTTACACTATTTTAGGGTCCATAATGAGCTGAACAGAACAAAACAACCTACACTTTAATTGCGACCACACAAACACAAACCAGCTGGCAGGGTCAGCTCTCTCCAGACCACAGCATAGTCTCACTTATCTTGCCTGGAAAGAGTTCCATGGGGAAAGGTCCTTCTTAATCCTGGAGGCCTCGTAGCTGCAATTAAAAGTTGCTCAGCTGGGCAGTCTGGGATTCCTTAAAGCAACTGTGTAGCATCACTCAGCGCAGACTGCTCAGCTTGTGAGGAAACATCAGTGTGTGATTTTTACTGTTCTTTTCTCAGGGATTTTGAGAACTGCGGGTTTCCCATATCTGAAAAGATAGCAGCACATTTTACCTTCAATAAAACAAGTTGTAGAAAAAAAAAACAGATTATATTAATCTTGTCCAAATCCACATATAGACATGTTGAATAATGTTTCTGAAATGACTCAACAAAGCATTTACTTGAGTTTTCTGTTTAAATCCAACTACATATGCATTCACTTCAAAAAAAGGTCAACAAAATGTTGTGAAATGATTTCATATCTAATAATGTTTCATATTTGTTCTGCTGTTTTTAGGTGAAGGCAGCATAATTCAAGTAGCCACTCCCATTTTTGCCATTTATACTGACATTTCTTATCCCATGAACTGGTCATGAACAGATTACAAATGACATTAACCCTCTTCAAGCATAACTTATGCCTACTTTATTTTATTTTATACTTTATCCTTATTTAAATAGTATTACATGCAGTATGGAAGGAGGCATATTTTTTCTGCATACACTGGAATACACACATACATCAGTATCACAATAACCATGCGTTAATTAAAACCTTTGGTCATACTGTCCACTGCTGGAGTCTAAATCACCCCATTATGTTCATGAGTTGAAAACTAATGAAAACACTAAATTCAGTGCTATGGCCAAACTCCACCACTGTACTAAATCACTCTGTGGCAGGTTGTTCATCTAATAGTTCCGGTTACTGTGATTTCTTCTAGCAGTGGAGAAAACCCCTGCTTCCGTCCATCACACAAAAAGTACCAATGGGTGTCCCAGAGCAGCCAGGAGAGAGCAGACCTTCTTTTTTTATTTAGTTCCCTTTTCTTCTTCCTGTGTTGAAAGTTGAGCTGCTGTGACAGCTCGAGAGACTGGGTCCAAAGCTTCTGCGAGAGCAAGCGCATGGCTGATGCAAGCACTGTGTTAATTATTCATCAGGGTCGATATTAAAGTGCTGCTGCGCGGGACTGCACGCTGCTTTCTGCCGCCACTGGGGCCCTCTAGCATTAATAAACAACGCCTCTTAGATTATGCATGGGTGCAGCTTTGAAAAGCGGCCCCTCCCATCTCCCACATACCCACACCCATCTCCGAGAGTCAGTCTTAGAGGCTGCTCAGGAATTTGTATTGCCTTTTCAGGCACTGAATATTCATACTTCAGCTCAGTTCTTTAGTATTTCTTTTTCATTCCGTCCAATTTAGTCATCTCGAATTCCTCCCATTCGTTAGGACTCCTCCATCACGCAATACCAGGGACACTCGGAGGATGAAGGCTTCCTCCGGGCCACTTGAAACACTGCTTTTCGCACTGTTGCTCACATAGTGTCATTGGACATTGAAAAGAACCCCCAATTACGTCAGCTACCGGGCGCCCATCGTGCGGCGTGAGTGGTGGGGGGAGAGGGAGGGCCGCCCTGCCGGCCCTGGGAGAGAGCGAGGCCAATTATACCGTCTTGGATACCTGGCCATGGGTGGCTGCAGCAGCACCGGGGATCGAACTCATGATCTCCGGACGCCGGGGCCGACGCCCGCTCCTCCATCCTTGTTACTGTTGTCTAGAATGCAGATCTTCTAATAGCTGTGTGTTTTTCACGCTCCAACAGGCCGCTCCTTCAGCAGAATCCGACGCAGGAGCAGAATGCCAGACACTGGGTTCTTGTTGTCTCGTTGTTGTTGTTGTTGTTGTATTCCCACGTCTGGTCGGTTCAGCTGGCGAAATATGTCTCAGTGCCACGGGCTGTTGCTGTTTAGGAAGGCATTCAGCCTCAACAGCATGATTCAGCGTCGATGCACCATGATGTAAACAAGCAAAAAAAAAAAAAAGGAAGAAGAAAAAAAAAAAAAGCAGTCAGCTGCAGGACAGATGGGTCCAATCGTAGCCTTTCAACTCACGGCGGAAAGACCAGCGGTCAGCCTTAGAGGAGTGTGTGCACACCTGTGTGCATGTAGCATCCACCACCAGTCAGAAGCTTTTGCCCCCCACAGGTTTTGACCAATTATCCATTTATTTCACGAGTGAACAAACATAAATGAAAATTCTCTATGAGAATCTGTAACAGTGCATGTCTGACATCCCATTAACTGGTTGTGTGATGATGCAGAGTCTAATTCTAGACTGTCCTTTAAATGCACTCATTAACTATTTCAGCACTTAATAGCTCGTCAAATATCTATTTTATCTATATTTATCTATCTATTTTTTTTTCCTGATCCACATTATAATTATAATGATAATAGGTGGCTTTTTACAGGTCAGTAGTGATGAATAAAAATGGCTAATAATGATTTGTAGTAAATATTTGTAGTAAATATTAAGTGCGTGACATGCTGTAGAAAATCCCAGTACTTGCAAAAACTTTTGACTGGTAGTCACTACTCTTTCTAGTGATTTTTCATTAGGAACGGGGATGTTTAAAGTGTGATTCAAGACGTTTGAAATAGCACCTTCTTTTTGGTACACAAGGTCAATTCAGGCCGTCATAAATTTACAAGAAGTGGGGAAAAAAAGAACTGATTCATTTTTCATATTTTTTGGTATAATTCTGTGCTGTCATAGTTGTCTAATAAAACCTGGCACACGTTTTACACACGTCTGATATCCTTGCTCCCATTTGCCATGGATTACCTGCGAGGAGCATGGGTGTGTTGCGTGTTTGCATGCATGCGTAAAATTGAGCTGTTTACAGATGGCTGCTGGTGGGAATATGCGCTTGGCTCCGCTCTCTGGTGGGCAGGGCGACCCGTCTCAGTGGGGATTGGAGCTGTAAGCAGGTGCGGAGGCTTCTAGAAGTCTGCTTCATGCCGTTCTCTGTGATTCATGCGTTTCAATTATCGTTTGTCAGTGGGAGAGCTCCTGCCATAGATTACAGGCTACACATCACTGCAGAATCGTCCATTTATCCAGACCGTTCCTCCCGGCTGTGCTGCTTCAGAACTGATGCGATGTGCGGCAAGACTGAGGGAACAATCTAGAAAATGCACATTATTATATCTATCACATGCATGTGCAGGCGGCTGCTAACATTACTATAAAGCCAAACACAAATGCACTCATCATCCAGATATGGACACCTAAGGCTTTATGTTGCACAATTCGTTCACAATCTCTCTCTCTCTCTCTCTCTCTCTCTCTCTCTCTCTCTTTCTTTCACATATACAGTCACGCATATGCAAACACACACCCATTCAAAAATGTCAAACCAAGGAAAAAATAAATGTAAATGCACCTTTACTGTGTCGGTGATGCATCTGCACCAATCGTTCTGCTGACACATAAAACGCTCACAATCTGAAGTGCCTAAGCAAAGACAGAGAGAAAAGAGATTCCATCTAGCAGTGTGACATACTTAAGCAGCCACAAAAGAATACAAAGTTATGCAGGGAAGCTACCACAAAACACTTTCCTTTCTCTCTCTCTTTCTTCCTCTCTTTCTCTCTCTCTCGCTCCCATCCACCATCTCTACCCCAGAAGCTACTTCCCCCATATTCATCTTCCAGTTCCCACATCTCTCCTATAATGGGATAACATGTAACTGAGTTATGGAGTTCCAGCAGAAGACCATCCCCAGGGTCACCCCTTCACTAGCACCCTATTATCCATAGCTCAAACTTCCTCCCTTGGACTAGCATGCTAATTACTTCTCCGTCCCGCTGCTTCCAGACTCCTGTGTAATGAAAGTGAATACACTGTAATATAGGGAAAAACACTTTAATATGTAATGTAGTGCAATACACAAAATGAATTTATTACAATATTTAATATTGCAGCGATACAGATTTTTTTTGGCTCATAAACATAAGCAACGCTTTGCAATGGCTTACACTGAAACAAGTCACTGATTATTTTTGCGCATTTTAAAACACATTCGCACTATAATTCACACATGAAGTCCAGTAAAATTAAGACCTGATTCATAATTCAACTGTTATCAACAGAGTCACTTGGTACATGAATGTAGTTTTGGGAGTCTTGCCCAAAGACTTATTCTTGCCAGGGACACTAATTTAGCTTTGTGTTTGTATGTCTTTGTGTAAGTGACCATACATGATGCAATTGTTGGTCTTAGTTTTATTATCCCCCCCCACCCCCCCTTTTTTAGTGCCTTAACTTCACCCAGGTTTTGAGCTATTGGCCCCGTTTAAACTCCTGATCCCATACAGTACATGTATATACAGCTGAACAATCATATGGACAGTATCTAGTCAGTTTTTTCCCATAGGAAATGAATGGTGCAACATCACTCAACATCACTCAATTTGCCAGCTAGAGCCTGAACCATCAGAAATGTTTCAGCTGAGCATGAATGTGAGTCGAGCAGTGTTAACAGTACACAGTTAGCTGCACTAGCTAAAGAGAATGTAGGCTTGGGAGTGTGGTGTCTGAGCCCTGTAAGCATCTGTAGTATTCTTGTATAGTTTTTCAACACAGTTCTAGGCACTGATCTTATTCCCAAGTGACCCTCTTCTGTTAGAATAAAATGGGGCACTCATCAGTTAGAATACATGATATTTAGAATATTGAGCTGTTAATTTCCCATTTCTGAGCAAATCATATAAGCCTTTGATATGCATGTAACCAATAGATATATGTATATATAAATATATATATTAAAACGGCATCTCAGCATACAGTTTAAAACCATTGACAAACTTTTTGCTTGTAAACCACTATGTAACATTAGAATAAATACATTCATTAGATGAATACAAAAATGTATTCATCCGAGGACCCAGAATTCTTCTCCAGTTTAGTATGTGCTGATGAAATTGAACAAATCTGTGCAATAGCTAAGGACCCAGATTTCTTCTCTGTGTTTCATCATCATTAAATTTAATGGGGCACTTACTAGCCAAAAAAGTATTAGATGATGACTACAAATAGTACTAGACTGCTGTATGGAGAGGTCTTGAAATGATTAAACAAACACATTGATACATTATTTACTGTATTAATGTGATTTATATTTAATATAGTAGTGTTTTACAGTTAAAGAATACATTCTTTTTAAAATAAATTCTTACTGTTCAGATAAATAGCCTTTTTAAATATAACTTTCTCAGGTGCCTGATCCATTCTCACAGTCCTGTATTTTCAGTACATTTTAAATATGACACTTTTTTGCACGAGTTTCTCCCCAAAGCAGGTGAGGTTCCTTCCAGGCTAAGCCACTTGGGTCTGTCTTTTTGGGATGACCAGTGTAGAGGGTGAATAGAAAAAGTTACCCTTCGCACAAATAGCATTGACCTGGGCAAGTGGACCAGAAATTGCACTTAAATTTACCCACATACTCCAGCCATCTACTCACCTGGCCTTTGGCAAAGTGCAATGGGAGGTAAATGCTGCATTGTGTAGCTGTCTACATCTTTTTTGTATTTTTTCTCTAAATGACAGCGAAGGCATACCTACAGACAGGCCTCAGCGGGAAAGGATGAGCTAGAAGGTCAATATTTGCTCTGTAAGAACAAGCCTCTGTGGGTGACCCCGCCAGGGTTAAAGAAGATGGATGAAGAAAGAGAAACGGCCAGTATAGGTTGCAGAACAGGGCGTTTCCATGGGCAGTTTATACTGCTGAGCCTGCTTTAGAGGGGGCTCTATTGTCTTCAGTAAGTCAGCATCTACATCTGTATTGCATTTATTGTCAACTCTGTAATGAAATTTCAAGCCGCACAAGATTGCATTGCAACATATTGGTTTTCCGATGTTGTACAGAATATTAAAGTCCCAATAATGGTGTACAAACAATATATCTTCTCTAAAATAATACATAAAACACTGATTTTACAATATCCATACTGCAGTCACACCACCATGCAGCATAGGCCTGTCCTTGAGGCCTGAGAGGAGACAACTCATTGCCTCGGAGTAACTTGAGGTTAAGTGCCTTGCTCAAGGGCACAATGACAGCAGCCTTCATTTGAGATCAAACCCACGAACTGCTGAGCTCTAACCAAGGTTTCTGGCCACTGAGCTGTCACTTCCCCAAATGTCGCCTCTCTATCCCTGTGCTTTCGGGTTTTTTTCTCCCCTGTAGGAGTGTAGGAGTGTTTCTTTATAGTTATATGGTTGCAATCCTGGCTAAAAAAATTTCAAATTGACCATGAGCGCTTTTCCAATGCAGAGGCATTTATTAGCTAAAGGAGACATATGCAAAACTCACTTTGTCTCCATTTGTGTCTCTACTGGTCCTATAAACACTCCAAGCGCAAAAACAAAACATCCATCTGTTTTTTGTGAGTCAATTGAAAGATTTTGGCATCAGGAATCATATTCTTCTATGAGCCGTTTGGACGCCCCCCATTGTGACGTCAGGATGAGGAAATTTGCATAAACCCACCCCTCACCTGTCGAGCCCCACCCACTAGATGAGTTGAAGATCCACCATTTTTGTCTGCTGGTTTTACGAGCATGCATAAGACGCCAAGCGCTACAGCTACAGCTCTGGGTCCGACTCGGGGTCCAACATATAGGGCTGGATAGCGCCTCTGTTTCACGTGTGTTAAATGCATAGCGTTAGCATGGGATGGGTGGGGCGTGGCCAGCAACATCTTATATGCATAAAAGTGACAGAGCCCTTAAATGGCTCATTTTGAAAGGGACTGAAACTGTCAAGAATAGAGCTGGTGATATCACTTTATGTGAGAGTGATTTTGTGCAAAGAACTTCATGAACATGTTTTGTTTAAAAAGAGGTATACTATGTCCCCTTAAATATGTTATTTTGTGATAAATGCAGTACATCTTTATCATGCTTAATGGAAAATTATTTCACTGGGTGTGCTGTGTCTGTTGGGGAACGATTATTTTTAACAAGTACTTTTCTCACATGCACAATCAGAAAACAACCGAACGTCCACCGTCTCGATAATATGATGTCAGCTCTCTGGAGGGGATTTTGAAAACTGCATCAAGTTGACAACACATCAGAGTGGTTTGTTTTCACAGTCTGAAAGTTTTCGCTTCCTAATTAGTCTCAAAGCACATTTTAGATCTGTCAGACCGTTGCGATGGTGGGAGCCACTGCCACTGAAACATTGTTCAGCTTAGACATGGATTGCATATTCATAGTCAATACAATCAGTATTAGGAATATAGTGTTTTAATTAGGTGATGAATATAATAACACCTGATTGCGCTTTTATTATTTGCTCTTAATCCAAATAAACACTAAACGAAGACTGCATGCTTGCCTCAGTTAGAATTAAGGTGACACTTGTTATGTGCCATTTGTTATGGTTCTGCAGCATCTGGAAACAGTTAAGCACCACTCTTCATTAAACAGAGGAAAGAAAGTTTAACATTTGCCCCCCTTAAGGGAGGCAAGATTTATATTTGCTCACTTTAATTATTCGGCTGGTTACTGCAAATAACACCTAATGTTGGTTTCGTGTACAGAGCTAAAGGCAAAAACCTGATGCCACAGCCCATTATTCATTCATTAGCAGGACAGTGGAGATGGTTGCTGAGGAATTTTGTCTGAAGTAGCAGTTTGAGCATATTTTCTCTCTCTCTCTCTCTCTCTCTCTCTCTCTCTCTGTGTCTCTGTATCTCTCCCTCTCCCACTTTTCATCTCACATATTGCAATATTGCATGTTTGGATAAGGCTTTCTCTATAATGGGTTCTGAAGACAGGATCAGTATGTTCTACACGGATATCTGATGGGTTGAGCAGGTGGTTTGGCACTTGAACTCCAGCTCCACTCTCTCAATTACTGTAAAGAATGAAATGTTCCCCTCAGGTCTTGTCCATTTCCTCCTCTTCTCTGTGTCTGTCTCATGTCTTACAGCTCTAGCAATTTTCTCACTCTGTCTCTCCATACATATTGCTATACATCTGCCATTTCAAAATCTTGTTTTTTTATGCCACAGTGATCATTTCACCATGAATGGACCAACAAAAAAGAAACAGTCGCAGTAATGTACATCGAAATTCGTTGGAGACCGTAGCATGCACATTTGTCGTGACCTGGTACCGAAGTTAATTTCAGTGAATTTCACTCTTTTAATGTATTCTGGGTAAAGCAGGCCCTCAAACTTCTTTGTGCTTCAGGGAAGTCGGGTCCGTAACCCGAATTCATCCCGCAGTTTTGCGCTGACATATTTAGCACACGCCTAATGAATAGTTTTCAGTGCTAATTACACTTACTCCAAATTACCAGCGCCCCTCCCTCTGAGAACCGTATGATGCCAGTAACCTCTCGCAATCTCTCAGAGAGAGACCATTCTGTCTGCACCTGGAGCTACGTGCATGTCTGGCTCTGCTTCCTCTCTCCATGTGATTTACACCTCTCTCTCTCTCTCTCTCTCTCTCTCTCTCTCTCTCTCTTTCTCTCTCTTTCTTTCTTTCTCTCTCTCACTGTTTTTGCCTCACTTTACTGCAGCATTGGCGTGATAAACGCCCTCAAGAGTCGGGCTGCCGGGGTTTTTTACAGCCACACGGGAGCATTTGCCTCTGGGGGCGGTAGACACACTTAAGGACGTCTGTGATTTGTGGAGGTGCTTGCGCTCTATGGTTACTGCGTACGGGGCGGAGTAAGCACTCATTGTTGTCTCGATGTATCACTCATACTGGGAGGCCCTTTCTAGGGTCTGTGGAGAGAAGTACTCACGAGAGCGGCTTTCTACTAGCAAAAATACAGCGAAGCAACCGGGTCTCTAGAATCAGTCACAGGTGTGGGCTAACTAGGTTGTTTATGTCCGGCTTAAAGAAAAAGAGAAATTAAAAAGAAAATAGAGTACGCTATGTGTGTTTTGAAGATGAAAAATACTGCAGTATCTCGTCAGTACATAAAAAAGGGATGTCATATATGTATGCATATATCTATATCTATATCTATATATAATATATATATATTTTTTTTTAATATATATATACACATTCAAATTTAAGGATTTTTAAGGTTTTTTAACCATTCTTCAATTTTTCTTTAGCAGTATGGCCTGATACATATGTCTTGATCTCATCTCATCTATTACCCCTGTATTTCTTTCCCTGATCTAAAACTTGAAAGGTGCGTCTGGGAAAAAAGTTCCTCTTTCTTGCTGGAAGGGTGACCATTTATTACCATAACAATGAGGTGAGATTATACCATCAGAGAGTCTTTCAGTGGAAGGCTGAAATTTGTGCCTGACCTCTGAAATCTCTCCCTCTGGCGCGGGACCTGATTGCTTCTGCCGCAGACAATAGCCATCCTCCCCTGTCGATACAGCACTTACAGGCACCGGCCTGCCCTCCTGAACCAGAGTGTATGAGCTGCTAAAATCTCTGTTTTCTTACCGCTCCTCTGAATGCCTGTCGGGCCAAAATCCACAGGAAAGACGGCTTCTTGGCCATTTTCCTCCGGCTAATGGCCGCTGCGTGATTGACTCCCTTAATGGTAAATGATAATTGAAACGCCGGAGTGCGAATTTTGCACTTGCAGACGATTTTCCTAAGTGGAATTTGATTGAGTCGTTCTCCTGCCGCTCCATTTCACTGCTTAAACGTCAACTCCAACATTGCACCTCTTTTTTCTTTGTCTTTTTCTTCTTTTATTTGGGTACAGTCCACCATCCAACATTTTCATCGCTGGAACAGGTGAATTACGCTCTAATGTACTCCTGAAGTGCGAGACATCGGGGTTTTTTTCCCTAGGTGTTGAATAGCCATTATATTGCGGTATTGTTGGAGATACAGAATCCTCATAAAACAGTAATACAGAAAAATGAAGCTGTATCTAGTAGATGTATCACATCATGCAAAGCCCCTCTACAAAGATGGACAGGCAGAATGGAAAAGAAGGCAAATCATGAGGAGAGTGATAAAACCCAGGGAAGGGAATCGCTTTCTCTATCTTTGCCTCTCTCTTCTGCTCTCCGTGGTGGAGGGTAGGTGACCTCTAGCTAGGCGATATGAAGAGAATGTCACACTACATTACCCCCCTCGCTCCGCTCCACACATTGGAAGTTTTATTTTTTGCGGCCCGACACACCGCTGAGAGAAAACAATTCTTTCCTCCGGTGATTAATGTCTGCAGCCCGGGCCGACACGAAAGTGTCTGGTAATCCATTCCTCGCTGTCTTTTTATTTCCGCCTTTCATCTCCCCCTCCTCGTATCCGTGTGTGTTGTGTTAATCCAGAGTGGTGTCAGATCCTGGAGAACCTTCTCAATGCTGGCTGATATGTAATGGGATAACGTCTGGCATCTTTGTGCCACTGAAATGTATCGAATTTACACCAAACATCCAGCAAATAAATCTTATCACATGATGTACTGGTTTTCATAGATCTGAAATGGTGCTTTATGTAATCAAAATACGTTACCGATATCGTAACGGTTACTTTTTGGATCGTTATTTTCATTTCTTTCCAAGGGCATCCTTTAAAGAAATTACTGCATTTTAATTTGCCAGTGAAGCTCTTTAGTTGCTTTACTTTTCTTCCGTTTCTGTGCTCAAGTCACATTAATGCATCTACAGTAAATGTACTGTTGATAGATAAAGAACAAGCCTCCCATCTTTCCCCCATTCTAGCTCACCATGGTCAGCATTTCAGTGGAGGGGACTGGCCCCAGATCAGTGTAAAACAAGCAACTTGTATCCAGAGCATAATTACTGCAGGCTGTGCCCTGGACCTGACACTGTCCTCCGCTCTCAATAATTACCTGACAGACTCCAACATTAGATAGGATCCTGACATTCTGCTGGGTTCCTGCTCTCCCCTTCTGCATAGACCTGAAAGACACAAATGGGGGCAAGTGGATTGCCATTTGTTGAAAAAAAGGCAACCTGTTAAGTTCAGTTTGTCTCTTTCATCATATCAAAGGATTCTTTCATTTATACACCACTAGAAAATGCCACAATTACTTACGATTGCACAATTATTGAATGCTACATTATCATACCTTTTTGCTTCTCCTTTTGCAGCCATCCTGACCGATTACGAGACAGAACTTCAAATCTGGACCACGAATCCAGTTCCCAGTCCTGTGGTTTCTAATCACTGGTAGTTAACACACTTGCTCATGTGATCGATTGACCAGCTAGAGTCCAAATCCAGGACCCAAACCTGGACTCACTGTCTGGTTTCAAAATTTCTGTTTTACAGGAACTGTAAGGGCAAAATGGCTTCTGCTGTTTCGAAAAAGATAAAACTGCTTAAATGGCGATCTCACTATAACAGGGCAAAATATGGCGAAACTGATTAATAGTAGTTAATAAATGTATTGATTAAGGGTGTAATTGTAATTCACAACCATAGGTAGACAGAATATGTTTCCCGACAGAACAGATAAGAGCCTTTGTCATTCAATACTGATAACGGATCTGATGACGAATTAGAAGTATTAGAAAGGGATGTATAGTGGAAAGGTCAACAGTACACGTGTGTATGTCTTTCCGTGTATGTGTGTGCTTTTGAATGTATGGGTGGATTTGTGTGTTTGTATACGGCTCTGCTGCCGAGCTTATTACTGAGCCATGCAGCACTTCTTAAATTACCTTCTTTTCACCGAGGCCTGCTCAGATATGTGCAATTTGCATCCGGATGGAAGAGTAGAAACAGAGGAGGATTCACCTTGTACTGCAGTGACACAGAGGAGAAAGAAAGAGATAGAGAGAGTAAAGAGAATATGGTAATAGCTTCTTCCCATTACCATAGCATGTGGAAAAGCTGACGTACTGTCTTGATCACAGCATTCAGTGAAAACCTGAACGCTTTTGACCATTACCAGTCCGGTCTCCTTACTCCAGTACATACACCCATCAGCCATAGCATGAAAACCAACATCCCAATATCGTGTAGGGCCCTATGACAGCAAAACAGCTCTGACCTTTCGAGACACAGACTCCACAAGACCTCTGAAGGCGTGTTGTGGTCTCTGCACCAAGATGTTATAGCAGATCCTAAGTTAACGTGGTGGAGCCTCCATGGATCAGACTAGTTTATCCAGCACATTTCAGAGCACGTCTCACTGGAGAATTTGGAGGTCAACACTGTGAACTATTTGTCATGTTCCTCAGCTTGACATCTTCCCATGGTGCCTCTGAGCCCGGTCTCACGAGTTTTCGTGAAGCCATTACAATATACAACCTAATCAAAATATGTGCTGCGATCACACTTTAGGGCTTTTTCCGTGCTAGGACAACGCTTCACTTTTTCGTGCTAGGATAACACTTCACTACTCTATGTATTTTAATGCGGAGTGTGTAACACCACCAGTATCAGCGCTAACTGGTGACTGAGGGACAGTAGGAGAAAAATAATGAGTTGATTCCTTATAGTTTTTGTTTGCAAAGAGGTTGAAATGCCATGAGACAGGGAAAGTCCCTAGCTCTAACCCTAACCTGAACCCTAACTCTAACCCTAACCCTAACCCAACAGTCACCAGTTAGCGCTGATACTGGCAGTGTTACGCACTGTGCATTCAAATACAAAGGGTAATGAAGCGTTGTCCTAGCACGAAAAAAAAGCCCTAAAGAGGATTTTGATTCAATTGTATATCCTGACGGCTGCAAAAAAAGTCGTGAGATCGGGTTGTGTCTCCTGATGTCATGATCCCTGGTGCCCATTGTAGGCGCTTTTGGCAGTAGACAGGAGTTCTCTGACCGGTGCTCTCTGACTGGTCTGTGGCTATGCAAACTCATTCACAGCGAGCTCTGCTGCACTACATGTTCTGACACCTTTTCTGTCATAACCAGCATTTTTTGCTTCCGTGAGGTCAGATCAGACGGGCTAGCCTCTGCTTCTCAAGTGCATCGCTGAGCCCTGTGTACCCATGACCCTGTCACCGGTTCATCGGTTGTCCTTCCTTGGACCACTTTTGGTAGGTACTTAACACTTCACACCACTGCAATACTTCACAAGACCTGTCGTTTTGGAGATGACTCAGGGACGTAGTCATCTATCCATCACGATCTGGCCCTTGTCAGAGTCACGCAGATCCTTATGGTTGTCCATTTTTCCTGCTTCCAACACATCGACTTCCAGAACTGACTGTTCTCTTGCTGCCTAATACACCCCCTCCGTGACAGGTACCGCTGTAACATGATAGTTTAAGTACTTCACTCCACCTGTCACTTGTTTTAGTGTTGTAGTATTTACAAATAAAGATGCATTTGAATGGGAGCACATCAGATTGCCTGTGGTCAGACAGTTTTATAATGTTTTATACATTTCAGTATGTAAACCTACCCTGAAAAGTTTCTCTGTGTTTGGTTGGTGGAAGTGCAAAGGACTAAAAAGTCATTTCGGCCGTCTCTCGCCTCTCCTTCTGACTGGGTGATGAATGCCCAGCCAGTAACGGCCAGCGAAGAGGAACGACAAGGTGGTGCGACCGCAAGCCCTCTCAAGCCCTAACGAGGGTTTTTCAGGCCGTTAGCTGCTGCCTCGTTTGCGGCAGTGTAATTAGGGAACACGGAGGAGTGTGCTAATGTGTGATATTTTCATTAAGCGTTGCGTGCTGCGACCTTTAAGCCCAGGCAGCGTTATTCAGAAATGGGGTGTATTTTTAGACAGAGGAGACACTTTCACATTAACTCACACTGGTAGCTGAAGCTGAAATTATTTATCCACTTTTTTTAATACCTATTACAGCTGACTGATTTTAAGGAAAGTTTCCTCAGTCTTCCTCCTCATTTGAAAGACTGTAAAGGAGTAAAAAGTTTAATCACAGATTAAACTACAAATTAGAAATTAAACTAACCAGTCACTTTGGCGGTGGAAAAGGTGCATTTAGAGGGGAGATGAAGGCAGCAGTTTAATAACGATGCCAGTTGTATTCTTTACATGCTAGAATTGACCATATTTACAAAGTATCAGATTGTAATGACATTGCTACTTATTTCAATTGTATTGCACCTTGGGATATATTTATTAGCACTTGATTTCATTGTTTAAAACGGTCCACATTATTTTGACCCTAATAATCCACATCTGTTGGATGGTGTGTAATATTTGATTAAGTTTTGACACTGAAACTCAATGAGAGGAGCTGAGATTGGTCACAATGCTCATAACATTCTGAGAAAACCCTTTACTTTATTAGTAGTTTCATGTACATATTAAAGGACTCTTTGGTATCAGTATGGCAAATACCACTATTGTGATAATGATTAGAAATGGATATATTGTGAATCCTTAATGCCTATATTTCAGTTTTAGAAGAGATCATTTGTTCCTCACTGGACTTTGACACTATGTTCTGGCAGCAGTATTTCTAGTGTTTGTCTCTATGAAAATGCCTTTAAAGTAAGTGATGTCCCACCACTGCTGACACTTTTTTTTTGTTGTTGTTTTAGCTAAATGGAGCACTATTCTCCTGTTTGATCCTCGGGCATATTAAGTCAGATAGTGGTGAACGAGGAGGTTCTCAGCCAAAGGCTGAACATTATAGTATCTCAAGATCAGAAAGACGTGGCAATTTTAGACCCCATAATCTTATTCTGACCCCAGGCCTGACCAGCAGGAACCTACTTTGCTAAAAATGAAGCTAAACTAGAAGAAACCTCTCTGGTAACTGCTGCAGTGCTTAAATGATTGAGCAGGGCATTGCATCAATTTATTTTAGCCACTAGAACATTTGGATCTGTTGCAAAACAAAGAGTTTGCTCGAGTTTCCATTGATTTTCCCAATTTACTGCAGTTTCTACCATCTATCAGTTTACACTTGAGATGAATCTTGATCTTTAGAAGTTAACCATCTTTTGTGAGTCTAAAGCAATCAGGGCTGTTTGCTGAATTCCTAATTAGTTCTAACCAATCAAGGACAGCCTTGAGCAATTATTGCAGCCCTGTGCACTGCTGGATCGAAGAAGTAATTTAGAAGTGATTAAAAACCGCCCAAACTAGCAGATGAAGTATCTTTCCATCCTTTTGCTTCTTTCTTTCTTTCTTCAGGCAGGCCCAGTTCTCTCTCTGCTCCATAGTCTCTTCCTTCCGCTTTGAGTCAGTTGAAATGCAGTTGACCTTGTGTGGAAATTACGCGGGCCAGGTCTCAGAGTCAGGTGGATTCTACAGGCTCGGTGGAACACGAGAGAAAGGAGGCCAATGGGCAGGGAAGGTTGCGAGTGGAGGAAAAAGGAAAAAAAAAAAAAGGATGAAAGCACATTTGGCTGGCTCTGTATTCTCCTGAACGGTTCAATATCACCCGTGTTGCTCTGCCAATTAAAACTTCCTCAGTCTTGCCATTGCGGCATACTTGGGTTATATAAAATGGCTTCCCTGTTCTCTTTCTCTGTTCCCTTTCTCTCTCTCCCCACCTCCCCTTTGTGACAGTAAAGTTCAGGCTTCTGTGCTGAGCTTTTCATGTTTTAAAGAAAAAAAGGAACAGAAAGTACAATGAATATTTTACTTAGGTAAGCCAGTGCAGAAGAAAGACAGAGAGAGAGAGAGAGAGACAGAGAGAGTGGGGGAGAGAGCTGAAGTCATTAAAATCAGGAGAAAGCTACTGAGGAACTCAAAGGAACTGAAAGAAACCAAGAGGGAGAAGGTGGCTGAAAGACATTCACAGCTTAGACGGTTACCCATCCCAGGCTACTACAGCTTAATTTGGGAATGTCCAGCACTGCCTGCTATTTTTCCCCTTTTTTCACATTTAACAAGGTGTCCTGCTCCCACACAGAACAACATTGCAGGCCTGTCGCCGCCTGTGTTCATGCCACTCCTTGACCGAGTACCGTTTCTCTTATAACACTTGGGTCTGTTTGGTTTTTCTGTTTGTTTTTTGTTCTTTCCTGCAGCACTGCTTCTCCAGATCGATCCCATTCTTCCGTGTCTTGCGTTAAAGACTGCCGAAGCGACTGTGGCCTGTCTGGTTTCTAGGTCGGCTGTGTCTGCCGCAGCTGTCACCATGCTAGCCCGGCCTTCTAATTAATTCCCCAGAGCGTAGCGTGAAGGCTTTGCCACCCCGAGCAATGCCAGGCCACTACAGCAAGTGCAGAGTGCATCCACCACCAACGCCAGCACTGGATGCTACAAAAGCAAACAAAGCTAAAAAAGGCATCACTTGCACACAACAGCTGATTCTGGTTTCAGGAGACCTATGTAGTGTTTTTGTGGGAAACACTTTGAAACACTTTGTTCTTGTGATATAAAGTTCTGATGGCAGGCTTGAAGGTCTGCTGATGCTACTCTTACACATCTTATTCTTGTCTTGCTTGGAGAAGGATGAAAGGATGAAAATCTAACCTGTAGGGTGTCAGGAAAACACCCAGTAAGCTAACAAGCCAAGAATTTCTTTTGCTGGCCACTGCAGACATTTGAACGAGACTAGAAAAGCCTAGAAACACATAAAATGCAGAAAAATATCAAGCTGGCCTTTGACAGATCTGTAGAGAGCAATTCTTGGGAAAATAAAAAACAAAAAACATGGACACTATTATTACAAAATCTTCAAAAAAAAACTTGGTTTAAGTGTTTTCATGATGGCAGTTTCTTATGCCAGACACTGTTTTGGCTTGCCATCAGAAATGTAGCTCAGATGCAGAATACGTGAGCTGATTGAATGATGAATCAAGTTCAAAGTTGGTTTCTTCACTTCAGGGATAGAAGACAGCTCTCTTTTAGTTACCCTTAATAGCAGCAACTTGTGTCTGGTGAGTCATTCTCATCAATAAAAACAGCAATTATTACTGCAATAATAACAGTCTCTCACTCCTTCAAAGCACGATAAGTTACTGAGATGTTTCTTGAAGACTGTTGGAGTCGGATGATTTGAAGAGCCTGATGTTGCTCTTTCGCGTATCTGTGCTGGCCTGACTGGGACAGGAATGCTAAAACATTTGCCCGGCAGGATGAAATCTGATCTGAAAGTATCAAGAAACACAAAGTACCAGCAGATCTGGCAGATAGCTGAGAAAGAACATGGTCACATTCTCTATTTACAAAACCTTTAAAAGCTTCGTTGCCGTGTTTTGATTACAATGTTTAGCTGCATTTAGCAGGAAAAAGTGACTTTGTTATGCAGCTATTCTTGGAAAATGAAGTGAAATATAGCTTCTTCACTTCAAAGTTGGAAGACAATTGAGGATCACGTTTTGGCAGCTGCATCGCTCTCACAGATAAAACTGCAGTTATTACTGCATTCATAACGGTAATGACTTAAATGAATGAATCTCCCTCTCCTTTACTGCAGAATAAGTTTCGAGATACTTCGCTTGTAGACTCCGAGTCTGGTGGTTTGATGCTATTTTTGCACTTGTCCTTGCTGACCTGCTTGGGGCAGGAGCACCCAAATATTCCCACTGGGGAAAATTTAATCTGAATAATGTCAAGGGACATACGACATCATTAAAATCAAACTACCACTTCTCACAGTGAGGCCAAAGGCTTTTTTTTTTCCAGGCAAAACTTGTCCTGCAGGTTACGCCAACCCCATTTTTGGGCTGCCATTTTCAGTGAGTTTTAATGGTGGCTGAAATATGTTTTCACTTACAAGCAGAGAGTGATGCATGGAATTTACCTGATAGGGGCATTGCTAAAAGTAAGTAAAACTGGAAGATGTTATAGTTTAATAAGTGAGTCCAACCCTGGATCGCTTTTTTTCCCAGAGCAAAATGAAGCAAGGTTAAACTTGACTGGAGATTTTTTGGGAGTATTTTTATAATAAAGTACCCAGGCCTCCAAGGATGCTCTGAATTGCTAGTGTTATGCAACCTGTCACATGTCTTTCCCCTCATTCCCCTCTCCTTCTTCCTTCTTGCATCTTCCCCATCCTGTCTCTCTCTCTCTCTCTCTCTCTCTCTCTCTCTCTCTCTCTCACTCTCTCACTCTCT
>JBBPCX010000118.1:0-16783 GCA_037974365.1 Hydrocynus forskahlii | reverse complement strand
ACTGGTGGTGCTGAATGCTGAGTGGTTGGAACTCCTTTATCTAGACTCCTTGTATCTTTAGGCACTTTGCAGCCTGTGGCAGTAAAACATTTATCACCATTTCTTTCATTTGATCTACTCAATATGCCAAAGTTAAGATAGTATGACAGGCAGAAAATAGTATTTTTGCACCACCAAGGTGATTTAAAGCAAAATCTCTCTCTCTCTCTCTCTCTCTCTCTCTCTCTCTCTCTCTCTCTCTCTCTCTCTGTCTGAAGTGTACTTATAATGAAAATAGAAGCTTATTATTATTGCTTTTGCCTGTAAAGGGAATTGCGTTGCTATATCTGCATCTCTCTCAGCTGCAGATTCATGTTTGTGTGCTTCATGTCTAGCTTCTCTATTGATTAATGCACTCCAGAGTCCTGGAGTATTAAAGATTTTCACTTTTTACTGTAAATAAGCCAAGGACGAGAAACAGTCCTAACAGTTTTCTGTGGAGTGTTTAAAGGCACAGTTTTTTCCCCCCTTGTAATGAATTTGTTTTCAGTACAGAGGCGCATCTTTATGCATGGATTTCCAGCTAAGGCTGACCGATATCACAGTATTGGTGAACGCAAACACCACACATCTAAATAAACTAGAGTATAGTAGAAAAGAATAAAATACAGTTCTTTTCTTTTCTGGCTCTCAAAACACGAACACAGCGACACACCTGTCAGTCAGACTCGTATCACTCCCTCTTATATTCAGTGCCTTTACATCACATACGTCATGCATGTCTGACAGTTGTCAGAGACGCAGCATGGGTGACTTCGTCTTTGTGCATGGAGAGGTGCTTTGTTGGGAAAAAAATGTTCAAACCCCTGCAGTGGGGGGCTTAGGAAGCTGCCAGTGCATTAAATAGGAAACTAGTGGGGTGGAAGGAACAATCATTTAAGTAAGCTTCCGCTCTATTCGCAAAAGAGAGGGGCGGCAAATCACCTCCAAAAGGCACTGGGCCAGCGTAGAATCAGGCCTAATATACTTGCACAGAAATCTATTTCCATAGGATTAACATAGAGCAATTGTGGGCTCTTTTGCAAACAATACAAAAGTGATTTTTAAAAAAGAATTACTCTATTGTCATGGAAACATAGTGGCAGAGAGGAGCACAGGTTTTTAGTTATTGAAGAAAAGTGTAGATTTTCTAGTTAAATCCACTCCCAAAGCTGCCGGACATGTTAAGCGTTATTCTGCCAGCCATTGTTATTGGATATGTTAGAGTGTCTATTAAAGTCCTCAAATCCAGCATGATGCTGCTTTGTTCAGTAGTTTATTAGCCTTTCCCCAGAAACTCAATTATCTTCTCCACGCAGCCAATACAGCAACGCTCCTTAAAGATTAACACATAATAAATGCCAGACACACTGTTCTGCATTTTGTTTGGACGCACCACTGTGGATTGGGCTGTGTTGGTCAAAGGCAGACATGAGCCCTAATTATGGTTTGGATCAGTGGTATCAACAAATTGGTATTCATTTAGTGTTTGCGTTTGTTTAAATGCTAATGACATTATGTCCACACCGTCAGAAACATGATAATGCAGTTTGACATTTTTCCTTCTCTCAACCTAGCTCGCTCGCTCTCTCTCTCTCTCTCTCTCTCTCTCCCCCCACCCCCCCCACACACACACACACACACACTTCATGAAATGATCCATCTGTTCATGTCCTTCTCTCTAGATTAAGTAAAGCTATTGGAATAATTAATCAGCCACATATGGAAAACCTCCACCCACTTTTTGCGCAGTCCTCCCACATTTTGTGCAGCCCTTTCACAAATACACATTCCTACCGACCTTGGACTGCGTGTTTAGACTCATGCAGCAGTTTCATACATAATGCAGGTAGAATGTGTCTGATTCGCACCTGGAACTGATGTAAAAAGCTTCGTGCATCAGGTCTAGAGTGTTTTGTAATGGCTTCCAACATGACTCAGCTCAGCATTGAAACCAAAACTACCTGTTCTACAAATTTTTCTTTTGCACCTACGAAAGCAGGTCTAAAGAGAGGAGACAACAGTTCACTCCTCCTGCCTTCAGTGCATTCATTTAGCCCCCAAATTGCAAGCCTCAGCTAAAAAGCTAGTAAAAAACTGTCATTGGCATTGATTCCTGGTGCGTAAAATGGCTAATAAAAACTGTTAAGAACTGATTGGTTGTAAAAATTAGAATTAGGATTGGGCCGAAACATGAGCATCTTGTCTGAAACCGAACATCCGTTTAGGAACTTGTAATTTTAGAGTGTACCCTTTCTCTCTTCTTTCTCCTCGTCTCTCCCTCACTCTCGCCCTCTTGTCTGGAGAATCGCACTAACTGAACTGCTAGTTGTCAGTGAGCTGCTCTGACCCTTTGAGCTGATTGATCAAGTGCTGCATTGGACTGGACAGCCTCCCTATTACCAGCACTAATGACCAAAGAGGACGGTGCTTAGCGGAAGGGTTTGACACGCACACACGCGCGCGCACACACACACATATGTAGTTATGTAAATATAGACATCATCCAGAACACACGCCCACAATCTCTCTCTCTCTCTCTCTCTCTCTCTCTCTCTCATATCCCATGGTGGCAGCCCATGACGCACCAGTAAAAGGACATCAGCAAATTAGACAGCAGCTCCCCTCCTTGCCGTTTATATGACATTAAAATAGCATTTGCGTTCTGTCCCCTTCATTACAGCGCGACACGCTGGGAATTTGTGAAGAAAACCTCCCTGTGCCTCCCTCTTCCTGTATTTCGCTCCACCACTGGCTAATAAACTGCTGGCCTCCACACTAATCACTGGCTTTCAAAGCAATTACCATTAATTGTATGACTGTGGAACTGTGTTTATAGCTGCTGGAGTGTGTGTATGTATATATATATATATATATATATATATATATGTGTCTGTGTGTGTGTGTGTATGTGTGTGCACACACACACACATTTGGGACTGACATCTGTAAATTAGGGAGTAAATACAAATACTAGCATTCTGACCAATTGATAACGGTCTGCTATTTGTTTCGACGCTGGTTCTAAAATGTTTGCGTGCCTTTTGAAAGCCTGGAGCAAGCAGTGGCTGCAGCAGCACTTTAAGAGCTGCGGCAGTAATTATTCATAGCGGGCGAAGCTGATTGGAAAGAGCAACTTCATTATTGGGTGGCGAAGACAGGTGATAAGACGAGGGAATAGCACTGATTTCAGAAACTCATTAACTCAACTCTTCACTCCTAATTACTGAGAAAATTACCACAGACTCACGTTTTTCTTTCCACTTTTAACTTCCTCGCTCTCTCGCCCCCGCCTTGCCATTCCAGTCCTCGAAGAAATCCACACCTAGCTTGTTATGGCACGCTTGGGGAAAGTGGACACAGGTGATTAAGCGTGAAGTGTTGTAGCGCTGTGAAGGGCCTTTAAACTTGGGAACATAAATATCTCTCTCTTCTCGCCCGTCTACTTCTCCGTCTCGTTCCGGGTCCCTGGAGTGCTCATTTGTTGGATAATCACATGCTGAGGTCTGCCAGGAGGTCCACCATTATTATTCAAATTCAGAAACGCATATTCGTTAATGTGTGCGGGGTCCTTTAACGATCCGGGCCGGGTTTTGAGCCAACGGCTGCCAAGGCCATAAAATCACTGTGTGCTACTGTGGTGTAGAATACTTCAACCCTGCGAGCAGCCTTTGTGGTCTCAGTGTATTTAAATGTTTTAAAGTGTTTGAATGTTTTACAGATCCTTGGTTGATGGAGCATGTTAGACTGCTTCACATCTCAGTCCTATCGATCATATCCTACGTTTTGCTCGCTTTGCTTTTAGTGAACATACTTAGGACATCGGTAGTGTTTTATGGTTTTAATTCATTTTTACCAGTCACTAGTGCCATTTTCCACCTTTAGGATTAAATAGGCCAGCGTTGTTACTGTGCCTTTATGACGGATACATGTAAATGACCTCAATTCTGGCATTGTGCCTCTTTCTAAAAACAACTTGGCCTAAAACATCATCAGGCATGAATGGGTGGGGCTAAACTACTGGAGACAGTTGGAGCGGTGGATATACGTAAATGTGTAAAACAAGCTGTTCAGACCAATTGCCATTTATTCAATTTGTATATTCCCTTCCCAACCCGTCTGTGCCTTGAGCGTTGAGTTTGTTTAAAAGGTAAATGTTATACCCTCTATCCCCCAAGAGGAGAGGGGAAGGATTATTTTAGAGTCCTTCTGTTTTAAACATTGCAAACTCTTTGGCAACACTGAAGCTCTGGCTGATGGCTCCTGACCTCAAAAATGATTAAATAAATGTGAAAATTAAGTAGATGACTCTGCACTGAGAGGTAATTTGGGCACCAGGTTTAGAGAGCAGCACTTGGGCAGAGTTTAATTGGTCAGGAAAAGAGCTGCTGTTTTCCAACACTACAGAGGTGGAGCATTGGGGAATTGAAGATGTGGAATGAAGACCTTGGCTAAAACGAGAGAGAGAGAGAGAGAGAGAGAGAGAGAGAGAGAGAGAGAGGAAAAAAAGAGAGAGATACATTAAAGTGCTCTGAAGTTCCTAAAGCCACCGATGGCCAAGGACAGCACATCGTATGCTATCTCACTGATTGTCGCTGGAGTAAGTGTCTCAAATGCATATAGGGGCTGTGGCCAAGCCAAATCTGAGTGCTCAATAAGACGAGCCCAGTAGCCAGGCCAGGGGCCGAGCAATAGAGGAGAACTGAAATGAAACATGATGTAAAGGTTGGCCAGCCGCTTTGGCTGTGGAGTGGAGACATGGTAGGCATCTCCTGGAGCCACATCTTCACTCACAGTCTTTATTTACAGCAAACCCCGCGGGTGATCTAATGGAGCCTCTATTTGCTCACTCTCTGACCTTTCAGAGGTGGTATCTTGCAGAGCTGCAGGCATATATATATATATATATATATAGATATGTAGCTTTTTATGGCTGATACGCAGTTTTACCTGAGGCTCAGTCATCAGATGCATAATTTTCAGGATGACTGTCATTACCTTAGATATTATTAGATGTTACAGTACAGGATAGGGCTAACTGATGGTTATTTGCTTTGATTCATGCTTAGCCACATTAGCGTTTTTGACCTAACTGCTCCTCTTAGACGAAGATTTTGCACTGCAAAAATCACTCATGACACGACATTGCATTTTTCAATTCGTCTTAAAGAAACAGGATTAATTGGTGTTATAAGAGCAGCTTTAGGGTTCTCTTGGTAGAAGGGCTAATTGATGTGCATTTATTCTCAGCAACGTATTAAAATACAACTCATTTAATGAATGTATTATTCTCAGCAAGAACGCTGCATGCTCGGTGTAGTCTTTTTTAACTTGTTCATTCATGTACCCTGTCATTTGAAGTACTATTGATTCTATTTCTATACATTAGGCAGGTATTTTTATATATATATATATATATTTGTCTTTATTTAGTCTACTATTAAAATGCATGGACCTTTGCTCCACCCCTAAAATGTCATGTGATTTTCATTTGTCACTGTGCACCAGATCATAAATAATAATAATAATAATAATAATTCCCAGCGTCCCCATCTATCATCAGGCGTATACACTCAGCTAGCTCCATGATACCTGCCTGAGAAATATTCCTTCGTGTGGAAGGAAAATATGGTATGATGCCAAGTCATGTTGACCTAAAGGAGAGTTTCACACATTTCTCAACATTTCTGTGTAATTTAATTGTTGAGATCTTAACTAACCATTGAGAGATTTGCTGTGAGATACTTTGTTCTAGATCTTACTGACACCACGCACTGCTCTCAATGATGAAACCAGATATCTGAAGAGTTTAATACCTAAAAGGTTCCTCATAAAACACAAAATGGTCATGAAGACTCATGGAATCAATAGTTTTGAGATAAGGTTTTGGCTTAAATTGTTTTTGTTTTGTTTTTATCCATGGAACATGTAGGCAAATTTAGAAAAATAGTCCCCAAACAAGACTTATTTAGTTCAGATTTACCACTATTTTACCATCATTAACATTTTATATAAACACTCAGAAGACTGGAGGTTCACTGGTGGGTTTGGTTAGACATAAAAAGACTCACCACCGTGGTGAAGAAGTGAGTTTCTATGCAATTAACCATTTCACACCAAACTCACTTTGAATGACTTTGTTCTCATCTCAACCAGTGAATTAGACATTTTTAACTATCCTTGGAATTCTCATTCAAAGCAATACAATCAGTTGTTTAGCAGAATGACTCTGGGCTCCCTTTGGAAACATGAAGCTTATTGGTAGTTATTTTCTCTCATTCAGTCTAAGCAACATTAGTGTTTTTGAATGAGCTGCTCGTTTAATGAGAGAAATGTTCACAGCAAGAATCGGGTCTGAGAAAATGTTGCATTTTCATCTTTCGGCTGGAAGATGAAGTATTGCTAGCAGAGCAATTTTAGATTGCCTTGCTGGCATTGGTGTCCCTTTTAGGAAACTCAGAATGAGCTCTGTAGATCAACACGATGACATTTAGACGGTACATTGTGACAATCGAGACTGGCAGAACTGGCCATCGGATGTCCAGCGGTGAAATGGAGGTGTTTAAACACGAAGCAATAGAGCTTCGTGAGGTAACCGTCAGATATCCAGAGAGGACAGGATGGACATTAATCTCCCGAGTGCTCTTCGTTCCTCCAGCCTCCCTCCTTCGTTCATCAGGGGCCTTCCGCTTATGAAGATGGATGGACAGGAGAGGCAGGGAATGGGAGCAGGCTACCGCAGGGTGCGATATTTCTAGGATGCTTTAGGCATGATTTATGAGGGCGGAGGCTGGTGGAGCCAGACAAGGTCCTCTAGCGGAACTCCACCGCACACAGAGAGTCAGGGGCAGGACAAAGTGCTGCAAGAGAGGAGAGCTTCAGGAGGAGAAATGGAGTTTGACTTTGAAGTTTAGCATGTTTGTTTTGGCTGTTTGTTTGGTCAAACGATTTATTTATTTTTAGTTTTATTGGTATTTAGTAGAAAAGAAACTCAAAACTAATGAAAACTCTCTAAAAGGGGAATGGAGGCACATGTACAGCTCTTCATTTCTCCACTGAGACTGAAGTTATTTTAAATTTCCTTCATGTCCAGATGGATCAGTTCACAGGTTAAGGTCTGTGTACAAACAGCCAAGAAACTGAGATCATTTGATCTTTTTATAAGACTCTACTTTTTAAAGTTGGCTCAATACCTTTTCTTCCTTTTTTTTCTTTTTTGTTTTTCTTTCTTTCTTTCTTTCTTTCTTTCATCTCTATTCTTTTTATCTGTTCTTCTCCTTCTTCCTTCTTCTGTATTCTTCTGCTTGTTTCCTTCTTCCTTGTCTTTTCTTTCATTCTTTCTTGCTTTTTCTTGCTTTTTTCTTCCTCAGTCATCTTTTTATACTTTCCTCTTCTGCTTCTCTTTAATTCTTCTTCTTTCTTTCTTTCTTTCTTTCTTTCTTTCATTCGTTCATTCGTTCTTTCTTCTTCTTCCTCTGTCTTCTTCTTCCTCTTCTCCTTTCCTCTTTCCATACATTTCTTCTTCTTGTTTCACTTCTGTCCTTTCCCCTTTTTTGTCCCTTCTCTAAAATAACAGAAACTTTTGCTGAGGTTTTTTCATCTGCTGCTGAACTGAAAATATAACCGAAATACTGCATTACAGACGCAGTGAATAAGTGGTCTGATGAAACGTAGGGGTCTGATGAAACTGTGATGTAATGTAGGGGTTTTCAGTTGGGCAGAGCTGGGATCAAGTGTTCTCTTTGCTTCAGCTAAATATTGGTCTTCAGCTCCGTCTCCGTCACCTCTGGTGATACGGAGCCCACGTGACATCTCACTGATGTCTTGCCAGGTACGCTTTCTTCCTCCATTATTACCCTTTCACCCTCAGACCTCCTTCTCTTTTTGTGTTAGAGATAAAGCGTCTGAAACGCTTTCTTTCTAGGCCCCTGAAAGCTTGTTAATTACCATGTCATCCCTAGACAGCTGGCTGTGCACTGGTTTCATTTTTTACCTCATTTTGTTCAGGGGAAAGGCAGGGGAGATTAGGGAGTTGTTATATATTTGAAGCTAGTAATCACTCGCTCAAAGAAGAGAAGAGAGTCGAAGAATGGCAAGGAAAGAAAAAGAGTCAGGACCAAAGCTTTCGGGAGTAAAGGAGCGAGAGAGTGACAAAGGGTCTTGAGTGGTTTTGACATGTTTTTACAAGCCTTAAACTGTTCTATTTCTTATTTTATTGTACTTTAAACCCTTAAAATATAAAATGTAAAACCTCAGGTGAATAACATCCTAAGGCATATTATCCAGTAACCACATAGGGAGTAATGTAAAGTTATTATTAAGCTGAACACTCAAAGCCATTTAAGAGATTAATATTGCCAAGCCTTGGCAGTGGAAATAGTTTTGGCAGGCCAGTATGGCACCATGAATTGAACTGATTTTTTTTTAATCTTACAATTGTATTAGAACCGCCTTTAAGTTTTCCTCTTGTAAGATTTTTATAATGTAAGGACTAAGATTTTATAATGTAAGGATTAAGATTTCCTTTTCCATTTCCATTCAGGTTGTTGAAATTCCTTTTGTTAATCTTGCGTCTGTACTTGGGTGACTGGAAAGGCGCTACATAATATTCTTGAATTATTATGGGAAATGACTGAAGTGAAATTATAAGGGAGAACTCGAGAGAGAGAGAGAGAGAGACAGGAAGGTATGGGACTCCACCAGCTCCCCATGGTCACTAATGGAAAGTTCTTGTTTTGTGCTTATGTAGCACTTTGAGTGGAGCTGTCCACTCTGCTGTGGTGCGGAAAAGCTGCTTCCTACCCGTCTTTCTACAGTTGCTTACCAGCCTTTCCATGCGTGTTTGCACCAGAGGTGTGAACCGAGAGGGAACCCACGGGGAGCTGTCCATCTCACTGCAGTGCTGAAACCGTGCACTGCCTCTGGGAGCTGTCCAAAACAGACTGGCTCTGAAAAACAGACCAGACTGTGTTGAAAAAAATGAAGCAGGCCTAAAAGTATACACTGGCTCTCAAGGCCGTGTGGTGCTGAAATAAGCATTTGTGGGAGCTGTACTTAAATGAAGTGCTGTCGGATCGGCCTGTCTGGAAATGCGGGTGGAGGTGGTGCCTGTAAGCAGTCATTACACTGTCAAGGTTACAGGACCCAAAAAATGGCATATAATGATGTAACGATACAGGTAAAAAAAAGCATTACACACATACATGAAGCTACAATTACTGTTGCTGAACAATAAATCGTTTGCTAAATCCTTATCAACATATTGACTTTTGCAATACTGATAGAGCAGGAGTCAAAGTAAGGCTGATGAGGACAAAAAAAGGCTGAAATATGCAAATGAGTTCATTAGTATCCTGATCAGTCACGGTTCCAGCGTTTCTGTGGATGGTTGATAAAACCACCTATATTATCCACCTCTAAGTCAAGGTGTTTGTGTACTCCAACAGCAGTAATTTTCATTGAAACAATGTAGGTTTAACAATGTCACATTGCTGATGTGTTGTAATTTTATTCACAGTTGTAATATTACATATTTTAGTGTTTTGTCTATGTTTTGCCACCCTAACCCACTGACACTGGCATTCAATAAGCTGTAATCACTCTTTACTAATGAATTCAGTTCACAAATGTTCTCAACAAAATTGGTATGTTAGGCTTGTTCACTTTCATAGCTTTTTGAATAGTTTGCATGAAGCGAAGGCTACCTTCGCATTACAAGCCTCATTGTTCAGTTCCAATTTACTTCTTTCTTACATGATCGTTCACGTTTGTGTGGGTCTTTGATTACTCCTGACTGCACTGTGTAAGTTATGAAACCCAGTATGATCTACACCACAATACCCAGTATGCTCTACACCTCTATACCCACTTCACCCAGTATGCTCTACACCACAATACCCAGTATGTTCTATACCCACTTCACCCAGTATGGTCTATAGATCCACACCCAGTATGTTCTATACCCACTACACTCTCTCTGTCTCTCACTAAATATAATATATATATATATATATATATATATATATATATTTAAGATATAAATCTCTGTATGAAAGTGTCTCAGTATTGATCTTAAAATTGTGTAAATGACCACAAATGCTGTGAAGACATAAAGAGAAGACATAGAGTCACTACAGAATCTCAGAATCTTCAGTGCTGTGAAGTCATTCAGATTTTCCCCTTTTTGTTCTGCTGTGAGTTTGCCTGACTGTGTAAACAAACCATTAGTTAAATGCCTGATTCCGTTAAAGACGGAAAACGTGAAAAAGTGTGTCTCAGCGCAAGGCAAGATAGGATTATAAGCTTTTTAGCTTCTGCTGCACATTGTTTGGTGGCTCAGTAATGAAACGGCAGTACTTTTCATATTTGGGCCTAATGATTCGAAACAGCAGTGAGAGACTAGTATCAAATAATACAGTGGTTTAGTGGTAAGCAGGTTTTTCACGACGGTATTGATTTTGTATTTGCAGCCCGGAAAGGGGAGAGGACCAATTTTTGTCATTCAGATGTTTTTATTAGGTTATTTTAAAGTGGAAGAAATTTTGAAGACAGACAATAAAATGAATGAGGAAAAACAGAGGTGAGTCTACTCCTCTGCTACTGCTCTTTGAAGTGCTATAGCTCTAGGGGGGAGAGAGAGAGAGAGGCAGGGGGGAGAGAGAGAAAATGGGAAATGTGGTATGTATAGATAGAAACACAAGGAGAAAGACGGGAGTGGTTGGAAAAGAGAGAGAGATTCATTTCCTGATACACAGCACTTTCTGCTGGCAAATTGGCTGAGCGATTGGAAATCAGTGAGGTGAGAGGGGAGAGGGAGGACCCCCCTCCCCAACGTCCCCACCACCCAACACCCCCTGGCTGCCTTGTTCGTCCTCTCTTCTCCCTCTCTTCTCCTTCCCCTGTTACTTTCTTTTCCTATCTTTCCAGTGAAATTCGACCACAGAGAGGAACAGCACCAGTGCTTCTCACAAGCAAATATATTCACACACTGAGGCCGATTGCGTGAATGAATCCCACTGAGAATATGATGATGCCTCTTATAAAGCTCAGGCATTTCCAACAGCAGCCTCCTCATAATCTTCAGCACAGTCACACAGAGATCAGTTCGCAGTCGTGTTCGTGATTAAAGCAGCTACGCTGAAAATATTCAGTACGGTGCATTAAATTTGCTTGATTTGGAGGGGAACAATAGTACTCAATATTGTCTTTCTCTACCTACATTTGGCAAGAATTGTGC
This sequence comes from Hydrocynus forskahlii, assembly GCA_037974365.1. Lineage (NCBI taxonomy): Eukaryota > Metazoa > Chordata > Actinopteri > Characiformes > Alestidae > Hydrocynus > Hydrocynus forskahlii. Next base: position 5,529 of record JBBPCX010000118.1, on the reverse strand, counting down.
TGATATACGGTGCAAACATTTCAGGCACCTGAGAAAATAATATTTAAAAACTGTTTACATGAGCAGTGAGTGTTTTCGCACATTAATATGACTAAATATACAAAAAAAAAACCCTGAAGATTAAACACAAAGTGTTGGCCCTGCAATCAGTAGGTTGTGGGTTTGAATCTCAACTGCTAGTGTCACCACTGGCAGCCCCCTGCTTCACTTGGTGAATGGGTTAAAATGCAGAGAAAGAATCTCACACTGTTCGCAGTGTGTGCTGTGGTGTGTTCACGCATGACTATAAGGGTTAATGCATTTAAATTCAAATTAAATTCAATAACATCATATAATAAATAGTGATGTTATATTCATATATCAGTGTGTAGTTTCCATCAGAAACCTGGTTTGAAACCTGGTCAGTCCTTCATTAAATGAAATCAGGAGCTGCTGATGGAGTTTCACAAATCCATACAACAGCTGGAGGAACCGAGGAGGAATCTGGAACTGAACCTGTGTTCTCCTCACCAGCTCACACAGTATCAACTACTTTTACAAACCAAAAAAAATCTTGATACTTTTTATTGCTTTCATGTTTGTTGGTATTTATTCTAATGTTCACTTTTTTATTCTAATGTTCACACACTGAGAAAGATGGCTTTCATCTATTAGGGGCCTAAGACTTTTGCACAGTACTGTACACTATGAAGTCAGATATGTGTCATTTTAAAACATGTGTGTCCAGTTAAGGTCTGCATATTAATTTTTGGTATTTTAACATAAGTTTGTTGAAAGATTGTTTGCATCAGAGCTATACTGTGTTCTTGTTGGCCTGAAACACGTTAAAGTAGTGATATTTTGTGTGTGTGAGAATGTGTGTGATGGTTGTAGAGTGGATAAAGTGGATGGTGTATCCAACAGGGGGATTTGATCCCCAGTCTGTTCGATTCCCAGCCTGGGTGAACAAACCATTACATCAGTCCTTGACCAAGACTCCGTATGTGACATCAATCTACATCTGTAACAAGATTTAGTTGTCAGTAACTATGTGTCAGAGCTTCTGCCAAATGCAATAAATGTAAATGGATGCACGTTTGAGACAGATAAATTTGATGTACTGTTTGTTTTATAGTAGAGACGACTAGAAGTCCAGACATGCAGCAACAGGGACAGGAATGAAGGAGAGGAAGAGAGTAGATTTTTAATTCTTGTTGTTAATATTGTAAAAAGACAATCCGGTGTTTTATGCAAAAAACACATTTTTTATTTGCCCCACTGCTCCACACTTTGAAATTTCTAGTGAAACAATTTAGACTTGATTAGAAAAGTATTCAGAATAGTAGAAGTATGCAGAATGTATGCAGAATGTAGAAAAGTATGCAGAATAATTAATGGATGGGTACTGGGAGCGAAAAAAAGTACCATTTTGTGCCATTTCACAAAAAGATAACCAATAAAACCAGTTTCAGTCTGGATTCTGATTTCAAGGTAGTACTCTTACTCTGCATGGGTTAAATGAACACAAAGAAACACTATTACGAGTATACTGTATTAGCTGAAGCAGCAATAGAAATAACACAGTTTAATGTTTTTAACATAGTTCCATTTTTAAATAACCTCAATTAAAATTATACAATGACAGTAAGAGGTAACTGGCTGTTTGGCACAATGACTCATGCCTAATTATGCAATGACATTTTAATGTAAGTGTAGCAACAATAATGCGTTTAAATAAAGTGAATGTGAATAAAGTGAGGCGTTATAAATGTGTTCCTCTGGGACCATTAGATCGTCCACCTTTTTGCTCCAAACACACAGGGAGAGAGGAAAAAGTGGAATGTCTGGTCTCTAGGAACTGATGGTTCAGAGTATAAGTGGCTGATTCTGATCTCAGTCAGTTTAGACCGTGCATCTCTATGCATTACAGGTCAAATGTATTTATTACTAGACAAACAAAAAGAACTGGTGCATAACTTAGAAAGAAAATAACAAAGCTGAAAATGAAACACCATTACTTCTCAATCTTGTCCTTGGCACTGCAACCTTGGCAGCACATTCACATTATGACACTCATCATTTGCAACAGCTGTTTATTTGAATGCAAGTCTAAGCAAAACTATCCCATTTTACCAGACTGTTAAAATCTGACAACACTGCACTGAACTGTCAGACTGTATCTGATGCTTCATGTGCAGCACAACAAGTACTTTCAGTTTTTGACTTTTGGCATCTGGGACGGTTAATTGAGTACCCAAGTTCCAGTGCCCAGTCATAGAAGAGAGCACTGAGAAGAGCAAGAGAAATTGAAAGATATGCAGATCAAGAAAAAGGAATAATAGGCACCTGGGTGGCGTACAGGGTTCTGTAGTAGGGCATTAACAGAAATATCGACTAGTCGACTTCAGAGGCACAAGACGACGCCCCCTGAGAGAAGTCGACAAGTCGTGTTTTTCTTTCCTCTTTCTGTGCGCGCGCTTGTGTACACAATGCAGTCTCTGCCTCTGATTGGCTGACGCTGAAATGCGTTCCGTGACTTGACCAATTATTATAGCCCCTTCATAAAAAGGGCGGTACCGTTGGCGCGAGTGGAATCTAAACACACGACCACAACAAGACGAGAGACACGGCAGCAGAGGAGACAGACACACATCACATGTGTGAAGATCCTTCACTCTAGACACACAAACAGCACGGAGACCTGCACAACCTGCAAGTCGGTGTGAAAGTACAGTAACAGTACCGGCGTTCTGCACGGCATCTGAAACGGCACCGTTAGCTAACATGGCTAACGCTAGCACTCTGTAAACCTCTCAGTCAATGCTAGTCTTTGTTAAGTTCTTGTGATTCATGAATGTTTAAAACTCTTTGTTTTGTGTGTCTTGTTTTTTGTTTTGTTTTGTTTTTTGTTAGTCTAGTTTGTCTTTTCTTGTGGTTTTGTGTTTGTGTTTTTGTCCCTTATGTTTGTTTTTTTGTTTGAACCCTTTTGGATTCTGCAAATATATCCTGTCTACCTTGACTCTCGCTCATTACTTCGAGACTCCAGTTTGAGTCCTGGTTTAAATGGCTTAGCTCTCTCCCGTTGATCCACAGGGGTGGTGGTCAGTGCTTGGTATCAGCCACCTGGTGTACACGGGATTGGAGGAGATGACATATGAAAATACATGAATAAAACATGAAATGTATGCAATTATTCACACACCCAGGCCAGCAGGTGCCATATGCTTGAAACAGCAAGTGTGAAATGGAGGAAAAGAACGTTGGAAAGATAAAATGAGCAAGACGGAAAGGACTGAAGTGGTGAAGAAGTGGAGAGAGGGACGTGTGAGGTCGGGTTGAGGCTGGAGGAGTGCAGGGGTGTGTGTTTGGCCCCCGGCTGCCAGTGGGTTGGCTCAGCAGATTTGGCGCTGGCCCCCTTTAAATAATTCAGCGCTTTAAAGCAAGCTGAAAATGCACACACAGGCAATTTTACGCTGCACCTGCGGGAACAGAACACCATTACTATTTCATCTGTGTTTGTGTCGGCAAAGAGAGAGAGAACGAGTGAAGGCAGGGAGACAGAGGCTGGCCTAAATGCAACCTTCACTGTCCACTCACATTTCAACCCAGTAAAACTTCACAAACACTAAAGCCCTTTCTCACTGTGTTCACTTCAGACAAGAGACCTTGTTGTACTTGTCATAATAATAAATTCCAAACCTCCTATCTAATGTCAGGGTGTCTGTTGTAAGGTGCCAGTTAACCTGCAGTCAGTAGCGAATAATACTCACTACCTATAAATAACAAGTTTTACAGGAATTATTCAACAGACAGAGAGTAGCCTGGAATTTCCTCTGGTTGTACTGGTGTAGAAACACTTCATCCTTCTTATTAAATCACAGCAGCATAGGACAAGGCAGAGAGTGAAACAAGGATTCATAGAAATTTGGTAAAAGGTTCCCATTTGTACAAACACGTCATAATATAGTCACAGTGTGCACCGTCTAAATCAAGCAGTTACCCAAACCTACTGATTAACACATTAAGTATGGCTCATTTGCAGCATTTTAAACTGAGGCACCGACTCTCTTCTGTTAATCTGACACACCTAGGAATGAAGAGATCCAATTTAGTTTTTAATCATAATCATTTTAAGTCAATTTCATCAGTGTTCGTTGACCCTCGGTTCATCATCAGCATACTGTGCTGATGCTGTCGTATAAGTGATCTCTTGCCACTTATTTAAACAACTAGAGAAATTGTTTTTTTTATTCAACAACAGAATCCAAACCACATTTGTGTTAGTAAGAAAAAGGCTTTTTTATTATGATTTGAGTTGAAGAAAATGTGTTGTTGTACTTGCATTAAGTAATTTGGGCAGCGATAACACAGAAACAATCAATTACATAATTCCTTATAGTATTAAAATAATTATTGGCAAATAGGATTGTACCTAACCTGCTGTTTATGATACATCAACGTTTATCAACATTTATATCTCAGCATTTTATTTACAGCATATACTCTATTCTGTTACATTTGCACACTTCAGATCTTGTTTACACTTCTTCACACTTGTAATGTGCATTTGAATGTTTTTTTTCTACGTTTTTTGTTACTGGCCTGTAATTGTGCAGTGGTAGACATTTCAGGGGCTCATTCATTTACGTTTACGGCATTTGGCAGACGGCCTTATTCAGAGGGACCTACAGTCATTAGGTACAGGGAAAGTCCCCTTGGAGACTCTGAGGGGTAAATGTCCCGCTCAAGGACACAATGGTAGAAAGTGGGGGGGTTTGAACCTGCAACTGTGACAAGTATTTTACCCACTAGGCTACTACCACCCTGCATCCCACTGCATATTGTACTCGTATAACTGTGTATGTGACAAAAAATCTTGAATCTTCAATCTCTTGAACAGCTTATTACATTTGAATAATTATGGCAAATGGCTACAGGGGCCATATGAGATAAGGGCCGCGCTTTCTGATGACAGACAAGCAATTGGAGCTGTCACAGCCAACAAGATAGCATTACACTGGATTTCACTGTAAGATATTCTGGTAACTCAGTGTCCCTCTGTGGAACATGGTGTTCTGCCTTCAAGTGTCTCTCTCTAGAGCGCACACTCCCAGACCTGTTGTATTAACTCTCTTCTGGCTGAACTGACGATGTCTTCAGTGCAGGACTTACTGTTCTTTACCTGTGAGCCAGCTGGATAGTCGGGGCTGCTCATGGCAGATAGTGCAGGTTGATAATGATCGCAATATTTTCTGAATGTTTCATGGTGTCTAAAGGCCACTTCAGTGTAATTTCTCTCGATTTCAACCCATGACAGTCTTGCCTAGTAGCTAATGAGTTGAAATGGGTGTTGTAGAGCACTGAAGGATGTCTCAAGAATACAGAACTGTGCAGAAGTCTAAGGCAACTGAGATAATTATGCGTACAAGCTGTTTACTACTGGACGCTCTCTCTCTCCCTCTCTCTCTCTCCCTCTCTCTCTCTATCTCTCTCTCTCTCTCTCTCTCTCTTTCTCTCTCTCTCTCTTTCTCTGTCTCTCTCTCTCTCTCT
>JBBPCX010000117.1:227696-258996 GCA_037974365.1 Hydrocynus forskahlii | reverse complement strand
GATCCATGGTGTCGTGCTGAACCATCCAGGTTATTTTGGCAAAAGCACTAAGTGAATGCAAATGAGCCAAAGCAATTTAGAAAGATCTTTGCAATTTTGATGGTACTGACTCTTTACATGGGAAAGGAATCTAGTTTTGAAGAATGTGTGAACAGTTTTGGGAGAGATATGAACTTTTGCTAGTGAGCTGTAAAGTTGCGCAGAACTGTAAGACTGTTTGGCCTAATGATCTTATAGTTTTAAGAATGGAATTTCTGTTTCAAGAAATGAGCCAAACCAATGGAGAAAAACTGTAACTAAACTACGAAACTGAATAAAATTAAACTGAACTAAACCAAACTGGATTAAACTGGACTGAATTGCACAGTGACCTTGCAGTGCAGCCTTTGCAGGTTTTTAAAAGCAGTTTTACAAAAGTGAGAACCTGAAGGAGAAACACAGAGAGGAGAAAGACTCGGGAGGGGCCACCAGATATCAAAACCACAACACAGTACCTGTGAGGCTTCTGATGAAGGGTTCACTCTGTAGGAAAACACAGGAGTTCCTGCTCTGCTGATTGGTGCTGAAACCCGAAGCAGACGGGGAGCCGCCACCGAACCACATGGCCTCGTCAGAACCAACTCTAAACACAGCCTGTGCTCTGGAGCCCAGCACAGAGAGGCCCGGCAGCTCCCGTGACAACAGGTGCAGGAGAAAAATGCTGAGAAACACCAGAGCTCCTTCTCCAAACACCAGGAACAGAAGCACAGAGGGAATTCCCACCTCCATGGAAACGAGCAGCAAGGGGGAAAAATTTCCTCCACGAACACGTCTGTGTTTTCTGAACACACCACTTTGACAAAATACTGAAAACATTCACTGAACTAAATTATGCACTGATGTTCCATCAGTACCTGCCCTCTCTAGTGCTCTCATACAATCAAATCCTCACAGCAATGTTCCAACATCAGTACCTGACCTCACTAGTGCTCTCATACAATCAAATCCTCACAGCAAAGTTCCAACATCAGTACCTGACCTCACTAGTGCTCTCATACAATCAAATCCTCACAGCAAAGTTCCAACATCAGTACCTGACCTCACTAGTGCTCTCATACAATCAAATCCTCACAGCGATGTTCCAACATCAGTACCTGACCTCACTAGTGCTCTCATACAATCAAATCCTCACAGCAATGTTCCACCACCCCTCTCTGGCAGTAACTGCAGCAAAGAGTAAAAATAAAATTAAAAAATTAAGTAAAACATTAACCCTGTTTTTAATGTCTGAAATCGCGCACTTACGTGAGTGAACTGTGATGTAGTGCATAGTGCACACTGCTGTGAGTATGTGTTGTCCGAAATGGAACACTAAAGTTTTGCACTTAGCGGAAGTGACGGATTAACATTTGCTCGCGATTCTCCAGCCCGCCAAAATATCTGCCGGTTATACCGCAGTATACATCAGTAAAATAATTTTATTAACATTACTTACATTTATATGAACCAGTTGCCACTGCTTGGGCTTGCATTTCACTATTGGCTGACATTATTCAACTCTGAAAACTTGTCGAAAGTCCCTCCCCTTCCGCTACGTGGTCAAAATGGCGTCCGTTTAGAGCGAGTAGTGTCCATCGTTCCGTACTGCGTTTTTTGGCCATTAATAGTGCACCATCCAGGTACTTTCAGGGCACTGAGTTTTAGCTTGGTTGTCAGTATGAATGCACTATGTACTAAAAACTGAAAGTGTGCAAGTGCGTGATTTTGGACACACCCAGTCTTTCTACAAACCTTTGGAAACCTAATTTCAAACTGAAATTATAATTATCTTTATCAAAACAAGACTGTGAAAAACAGATAGTTCTAAAGCAAATTATTGTGAAGTCCTGATCTCTAAATATTATACAACAAGTAAAATATTAAACGTTAAACCACTTATAACTCAGCAATCTTAAGGCTGATTATTTAGTCAAGCAGAAATAAAATATTCAGTAGTTTCTGAAGTATGCAAACTGACATGTGGTTTGTAGTGTAGCCGTGTCTGTGGATGGAATGGATGATATACAGTGAAATAAAATACTTGGTAACTCTTTTATCAGATGGATGACAGCACTGATGGCTCTCCATGTGTGACTCTATGTTTATGTTGAGCTGCTAGAGAGCAGTGAGGTTGCAGACAGCACAGCTGCAGCATCGTGATATAAAAAAAACACCACAATAACACAAAAATCTTTCAGCATAAAACCCCCCCACTTTTTTAAACATTTTTTTTGTAAATTCCACACTCAGAATATACTGTATTTCTGATGAGTGTTGAATTTTTTATAAATTTAAAGTTTATTGAAGAAAAACAGAAAGAATATTGCTTAGCTCTGAAGGAAACATGAAACATATAACTTACATTTTTTCACCATATTTCTTCCCTTTTTTGACTCTAAATTCCTTTGATTTATAATGGTAAGATTCTTAGGAGAACATCAGGAATGCAAGCTTGACAGGTTCTTAAACCTTGAATTTCTTGAATTTCAGCACAAAGCGTGCAGGAAGTCCAAAACCCATCCCCAAACTCTAGTCAGTTTCTGTTATCATCTAAGAAGGCACGTTTACTTCACCACATACAACAGATTCTCTGCACATGCAACATGTTTCTTCAGGCCTTTTTGGAGGTTTTGGAGTGAATGTTTTGGCTACCTGTTATATCTATGAGCTGAATACAGGCTTGTTGGCACTGGATAGGTTTAGAAATTTCACTCATTTAGTTCCCATCCAAATAAGTCCATGGTCCAACCCAAATTTAGCCCAAACTTTGTCATGGATCTGCCCAGAGGTTCTTGCTAAGACATCACGCCTGGATTTATGAGGCATCTAGAACACTGGCTCTCATTTTTATTTGATTGCTTGTTCATGAAAACTTTTATACTTACTTTTTGTTTTACTTATTTGCATTACTTACATTTTGTTTCACTCATTTGAGATTTTATAACTAAAATGAAAAGTGTTATAAGAATAAAACTCGTTACTATTATTATTAATGTTAGTAGTAGGAGTGGTTTATAAATATATATTAAAATAGTAGGGGTAAATCTTCCTTGGCTTGTGTTAAACGTTAAAGGTTCTAAACCGGCTGTACATCGCTTGGAGGCAAATAAAAGGGATCAAAGGATTAAAACCTGGTTGCTTTTTATAAACAGACCGCTGGGAAAGAACAGATTCTTTATGATCCAGACCACAGACGTCTGGCAGAACACGCCGTTAGTTTTGATCCACTCACTTTTTAATTGAATTTCTTGGCTCCTGACTTAGTTTCGATCAAATTTCCAGACTTAGTCATCAGATTAAAACATGTAATCACAGCAAATAGACCGGAGAAAGTCCCGTATTGAACTTAAACGCCGTGGCGCAGACATGAAAGTGCAGGGATTTCTCACGATGCTTAAAACGTGGCAGTAAAGTCGTGAGAGTTTGTGAGTTCAGAGCGAGTTTGAGCTCGCGGGAAAGGCGGAGTCCTCATCTAGTCCAAAAAGAATGCCGTCAGTTTTCATCATAACGATGAACAAATATTCAGGTCAAGTTGTAACTGTAAAATAGTTACGGAAGCCAAAACTTTGCCATTGTAGAATAACTTGCCCATTAGTTGTCTTTAGCATTAGCTAGAAAACATTTGGTAAGTTGGCCCTACAAGGATGTGGGCCCTACTGTAGCTGTGTAAAAAATAAGAAGCAAAAATAAAAAATGTTTGAACTTTAAAATAAATGCACTGTTAAAATTAACACTGTTCGCATCTCCTTCACAGAAAATTCCATAAAATTCTTAAGGTTGCTCCGCCCGATGCCTGAGACGTCATTCTATCAGAGTGTTGAAAAGATTTTAGTCTTAAAACTAAACCCATTCATGGTGGAGGGATACACGCAAGGCATTGGGAGGTAAAATAGTCCCCAAAGAAAAGTGATTTAGTTCAGATTCACTGTTTTACATCATCAACATCCATATAAATGCTCAGAAACACATGGAGCTTTACTGGGAGGAAGAGAAAATAAAATGGCTGGATTTGTGTTGGAGACGTCTGGTTCCATTCACTTCCACGATAAAGCAATCAGAGCCTCTACAATAAACCGTTTCACACTAAACACACTCTGGATGAGCTTATTTACCACATAATGTTTTTAAATATTGGTGTAATTTTCCCATCAAAGCAGCAACATTTTGCTGGAGAAAGTTCTGGTTGGGTTTATGTTCACAAACGATCACCCAAAGACATTACCTGCACTGACTGTCTTGTTCATTTCTGGTGATTACTGTAATTAATGTATTTGATATCAATCGTTTCTCCTCTGGGCAATTCTCCCGCTTTAAAAACATGATTAGGTTTCCAATGCATATCTTTGAAACCAGCTTCTCCTCCCTAAAACCCTGAAACAAATACCTCAGATGACTTTATAAACTGATAGTACAAGAAGAACTGTGACTGGAAGGTGTTTCTCTGGCTCCCTTGAAACTCGATCCAGGAGATGGGTTGATAAAAACAACACAGGCTCTACAGAAATCCTCTGATGAAACTTGTCCTGTGGCCTCCTTCATTTCTAAACAAAAACCACAGAGATGACAAAGTGATTTAGGAGATAAAGTGGCGGATCCTTTTGGAGTAATGGCCCAGAGGCGCCTTGACGAAGCAAAACACAAAGAAACCCAAAGAAGGCCGAGAATAAGGGGCGGGGTTTGACTGACAGACTGACAGACTGACAGTAATGACTGTGCAGGAATGAAGAATCTTCTGGAACCAAAGCAGCATTACATTGCTGTCAATAAAACTGTATCTCCATTCATTTTACATTTTAAGCAACAGAACACAAGGGGTTGTGCATTATTCCCAGAATCATCCTGGCAGTGACTGGGCTGCAGTAGATCCTCCAGCCGTGACATTCATGGTCTGAATGCAGACCTTCAGTGTTCTCCAGCTTTTCTACAGCAATTCTACACAACAAAGTCCACCGGAGAACAAAGAAAAGTAGGTCTCAGTCTCGGACTCAGTCTTGACTTGGACAGGAACCTCTTTGGATTTGGTCTCAACTCTCACTCAAACCTAACTGGACTTGGACCAGTCTTGGTACCGACTTAAACTTCTTTTGTGTTAGTCTAGACCTGGAATCAAAACTCTTTGGACTCAGTCTTGACTCAGACTCAAACCTCTTTAGACTCTGTCTTGTCTTGGACGCAAACCTCTTTGGATTCAATCTCAGCTCTTATTCAAACCTAACTGGACGAGTCCCAAAACCTCTTTGGACTTGATCTTGAGTTGGACTCATCTGGTCCTGGTCTAGGACTTGTTTTGGACTGAAGACAAAGCTGGTCTTGACTACAGCTCTACTTCACCACCCTCACCACTTATCGCCCTCACGGTACGGAAGGAGGAGGAGCTGTGATATCCTGATCATGCTGACTTTTAACTGCAGCAAAACAATGAGTTCGGCACGATGATGGAGTTTTAGTCAAATTACACACAAATGTGCTGTGTAATCACCTGTAACGACTTCACTGCTTCTCGTAACTGTTTGACTGACGCGACTTCTCAGAGAGGAAGCTCTGCCCTGTAAACAGAAGCTCTAATATAAATTACTGAAATGATTGACATTGGTATTAAAAATTCACTGCCAGAAACACACACAGACATGATGTGTTTGTCAGCCTGGGGCACACATTTTACATAACACTGCTTTTTCCTTGATCCGCTGGCTCTGGTCTGGCAGTTTAACGAGGACGTGCCGACCCTGGGGGCAGAGGCCTTTTCGCTCTTTAAATCAGTTCACCTCATCCGTCACGTACAGACACACGGTCACACGAAAAATTAGGGTTTATCCTTCTCCTACTGATGGATTTTGTCGTTAAAAGTCTGTGTATCGCACTGAAACATCACCTTATCATTCACAGATATGATTTCACTGGAGTGCTGCAGCAGGGAAAAAATCACCAGAACACACAGAAATGGATTTTGAAACATGATGAAAAAGTACAATATGCTTAAAAAATGTTTCAATTAGCAGTGGCACAGTGGGAGCCCCAGGCCCCTCCCCTGCCATCCTCTACCAAGTACCTTCAGCCCACACTGCACCAGTTCTAACTTTAGTTATCCCATCTGCAGGGGCAGCATTCACAGGCCTGGATGTCTTCCTCCCTTAATCTGTCCCACATGAATATTAATATATCAGGGGCAGCTGGTAGTTGGTTCGAATCCCAAGACTGCTAGTGGCACCACTGAGGTACCCATGGTACCATCTCCACACTCTGCTCCCCGGACGCTGTGTTCCTGGCTGCCCGCTGCTTCACTTGGCGAACGGGTTGAATGTGTTAAATGAGTTGAATGTGTTAAATGGGTTAAATGCAGAGGAAGAATTCCGTGCTGTTCACACTGTGCTGTGGTGTGTTCGCGTATGACAGAATGGTCACTTTCACTTCACTATCGCCGTTCATGTGTCTGCTCTGAAGCCACTTCATTTCTGAGTAATGAACTGTTTTCTTAGCGCTTCCAAATTTTCCTTTGTGTTCCTGAACCCTTACAGATGCTAGCAGGTGACTCTGATGGACATAGCAACAGCAACTAAGGGAGGCGGGACTGATGTGTGTGGTCATGTGTGCACACGAGTCGGTCAGATTTTTGAGTGTAATTTGCACCACAAAGCCAAAATAATAATGTCATTAGGCGCTGTTATTGCAGGACGAAGCCAACGGCAACAAAACACTCCGGCGTAACCAAGGTCCGAAATGTAAAGTTAAGCGATTTTGATTAATGCATTTAAAAGCCAACGAGTCTGCGAGCAGGACGCACAGCCCTGGGCAAATTTTCCCGTGAGGTAAGAGGGGCTATATTTAGGCCACGGTGACCGAGGGGCCCTGCCGCACGGCCGCAGTCGCCCGTTCGGGTCTGTGTGTGTAAATCGGACTGGGTTAGCCGCAGGGTCCTGGCTGCGGCGGTCTAAAAAAATCAACTGCAGCCTCCCAGGCCTTCCGCCAGCCACTAATGTGATGACAAATGATGGTAATAATTTGGAAAAGCTCGTCCCGGAGAGATGGCGAGCCGAACATCTTGTAAAGTGGAGCGCTCCCGGTTTATAGCCGGCCACTCACCCGGTCACCGAAAGGTTCCCCTTCCGCTCCTTCAGTATTTACTTTGTTGGCAAAACATATGAAATGGCAACCCGTTTTTTTCTTTCCCCTTCTCTCTTTCTAAAAATGTTTCAGTGGGGCCTCGAAATGTTAAAGCTATTGTCAGACACACTACATGACTCATGGAACTTATGAAGCCCCCAAAAAGAGAAAGAGACAGAGAGAGAGAGAGGCAGAAACGACCAGACACATGAAGTCATCCAAGATTGTTTCTACAGCCCATTAATGAGGAAGACATACTTTGTAAATGAAGTGAATGAACCTAAATGGGAATATTAAGTAACAGGAATAACAACGATGGGTCATCCTGTCCACTTTGAATGACCGTAATTTAATAACGCCTCATTCCTACACGTAGCCGGCAACTTTCGAGGGAGCATCGGAGGAACATCGCGCCGGTCCACCTTCCTGTTGATCAGCGCCCTGGAACAAAACACCCAGAATTGACCAAAATTGACTGGAAGTGTCTTTCGTTCACCTTCAGTGTGAGTGAATCACCGTGCACGTGCTCGGCCTTCTGATCACGCTTGGTGGAATGTGATGGATTACAAACCGGCTGTTGTTTTGGTCAAATAAACATGTGACTAATACATTTTCCTTAGAAATAATGAAACAGCTCTTGAAAGGTGCCTCGGCTCTTTCGCCACATCAGGAGCTCGGATGATTTCTGTAGTTTTCAACCAGAGTACTCACAATTTGTCAGATTTTGGTAAAAAGCATAATCGAGCCAATTTTGGGGCTACCAATATCCCAGAAGATCTCCTGATGTCAGGATGGTCTTCCAGGAGTCTCCCATTGCTTGAGGGTCTCCTAGTCTTTACCCCAATCCGCTCCTCATCCAGTCAGGACCCAATTGTGAACCAAGAAAACGTATGTATCACTTGGTGGTCTGTAGTTTGGGATGGACTCCATCTAATGAGAATCAGAACTGGATCACAGAGTGATGGAAGTAGGTGGTCTGGTCTGATGGATCATGTTCTCTTCTACATTAAGGTGCTTGTGTGTTACTTACCTGGAGAAGAGATGGACCAGGATGCTCTGTATGAAGAAGGTGAGGTGGAGGAGGCAGTGTGGTGCTCTGGATGATATTCTGCTGGAGAACCTTGGGTCCTGCATTCATGTTCCTTCAACACCTAAACACTGCAGACCAAGTTCATGGAGACGCTGTTCACCCTTCATGGAGACATTCTTCATGGAGACGCTGTTCCTCTTTCAGCAGGATGACCCCCTCCACCCTGCAAACACTGTTCAGGCACCATTTGAGGAACATCACAAAGAGCTCAAGGTGCCTCCAGATTCTCCAGATCTCAATGCAATTGAGATTCTTTGGGACAAAATAGCTTAGTCCATGGAGGAACCACCTCACAACTTGCAGGACTTAAAGGATCTGCTGCAGAACCACAGACCCTCAGAGGTTCTTATGGAGTCCAGACCTCATGGGTCAGAGCTGCTCTGGGGACACGAGGGGGACCAACAATATTAACAATATACAGACTGCATGCCAGAAGATGGCCCACCCTCAGATTAAAAAAATAATTCAGAATCAGAATCAGAAAACGTTTTTGTTTTTTTCAAAACTTTATTATAAGGAAGCATTATAAATACAAATACAACTGACTGGTTTTGCAGTGTAACAATATACACTGTAAGTGTAATTTAATGGATGTGAAAGGTTTCATCAAAATAGCCCTCGCCCTTTATCACAGCAGCACAGATTCCCCACATCCTTTCAGCAACTTTCAGAAATAACTTGTGTCCAAACCCTCCCAGCACCTTTTCCAGCAGAAACAGTTGTGTCTGATTTTCTGGATCATTTGGAACTTGTGGGTCTCTAGCTGGTCCCTGCAGCTCAATGTGAGAAAGATCTGGAGACTGGAGAGGACAAGACATCACTCTCTAAACTTGCTCTTCTCTGGACTGGAGAGAATTATAAAACAGTTCTGAAGAAGTTTGGGATCATAATCCTGCTGAAGAATGACATTTCAGCAAATGATACTTAAACCAGAAGGAACTGTATGATGAACAGAGAAGAACTGAGAGATGCTTTTATTTTTTCATGATCAAAATGTCAGTCAGACCTGATTTGTCTTCCAAGTAAGTCAGTAGTTTGAGCCTTTGTGGCTAAATGATGTTACTACACACTATACAAAGTTTCCAAATGTGTCTGGGTGCTGCATCCGTTTCGAATAAAGCAATATGGCATGCAGAAGTGTGAAGAACTGGAGGAGGAGAGTCAAGAATGAAGGCCAGGTTTGCCATGAGGGCCGCTACTGTTTACACTTCGTCTGAAAGATTTACAGACAGTTACAAAATTGCGAACCCCCTGCGTAATTAACGAGCTCGCAGATGGCAGGTAATCGGCTTTTGATGTGGCTGCACCTCGTTTAATTTACAGCCTCTCGTGTGCCGCGACCCGTTTTCCAAATCCGCCGCCACAAAACCACCCGTCGCGTTGACAAGCAAACACTGACATTCCAATCAGAAATGAACAATAAAATGTTTCTTGCGGCATTCCCTGCTCCCTGCTTCGTTTCAGAATTCCAAGATCAACTGTTAATGATTAAAAGCCCAAAATACTCTCCGGAATGGGAAAGAATGGGTCGGAATAACGATGGAAAACTCTTGAGGCGCACACGCCCCGCTCATAATGCCTTAAAAGTTTTTTTTTGGTAACTATTTTTATGAGCATTAAGAGACACTAATTTGATTCCTTGTTACAATCCGGAACAATCAGCTCGGAGACATCGACAGGAGGACGGAGTGGGAAAAGTTATCCGGGTGGAAAAGTAAGTTAGATTGCATGGCAACTGCAGGGCAGCACCCAGAAACAACAACAGAGCACCTCTTACCAAGTCCAGGGCTCATGTGAGGCTCTAACGGCTGATTGGACGGCGGAGGGCGCACCTGCGCTACGGTTTTTACATCCAAAAAAGAAAAGAAAGAAAAGAGTAGAAGGAAAAGAAAGAGAGAAGCCCATTCCTAATCACGACTCGTTTAACCGTGGCATGACACCGCTACATGGCAGGATCATCTGAAAACAGCCGTCCCGGGGAGGATCCGATGGAAACTTGTTCCTCATCATCGCCACGGCCACTTTAACTGCTTTTCCATGGGAACGCTCCGATACCCTTCAGCCGCCTGGGCCAAGAGATGCCGGGTTTGAACCGCAGCCCAGGCCCGGCACCATTAAACTGCATTAAACTGCCCATCCAGCGCAGCGGTTAACCTCCAGATGCTTCACTCCTTCCTACTGTAAAATCGGGGTTAAGGCAACAAACCCCAGCCCCATCTCCACCCGCCCTCGGCCGCGCTGCACCGTAAACCCACAGCGTCCAAACACTCGGCCCCAACACTTTCTCTCCTTAAACTTGTCGCACTGTTTCACCGAACTGCAACAAGCTGACTGCAATGTAAAACACATGTTTTTAAATGAATGCATTATGAGTTTTTTACAATAGTTCATACCCCAATCTGCAGGTTTCAACTGATCACAGAACACTCCACTCATCCTGGCTTATTTGTCCACATTGTTTTATATCTTATTCAGCTCCACAAAAGAAATGAGAGACCCCTGCAAAAATGTTCGGTTTCTGTCTTTTATAGCTGCAAGTATTGAACTGAACAGCTTTGCTTTAGTTTTTAAGAACTGCTGTCAATATTTTTTTACCAATTTCCAAATAAATGTATTGTTTTTAAAGCATCACTTTAAAGGAAATGACAAAACATCCAAAGAAGAGAAATGATGCAGCGTTTACAGAACTTGAATAATTCAAAGAAAACAAATCTCTTGTTCACTCAAATTAAATGGCAATAATTACCTTTGACAAACTTCAAGTAGTGTTTTACCATCCAACTGGTCTCACTGAGAGAGGAGAGTGTATGAGAGTACTAGTGAGGTCAGTTACTGATGTTGGAACATTGCTGTGAGGATTTGATTGTATGAGAGCAATCATAAGGTCAGGTACTGATGTTGGAACATCGCTGTGAAGATTTGATTGTACAAGAGCGTTAGTGAGGTCAGATACTAATGTTGGAACATTGCTGTGAGGATTTGATTATATGAGAGCGTTAGCAGGGTCAGGTAGTAATGTTGCTGTGAGGATTTGATTGTATGAGAGCGTTAGTGAGGTCAGGTACTGATGTTGGAACATTGCTGTGAGGATTTGATTGCATGAGAGTGTTACTGAGGTAAGATACTGATGCTGGATGATGTTCTGGACCTTAAAGGTTCTGGATGGAGCTCCATCACTCCAGAGACTCCACAGTCCAACACTGGGAGTTTTATACTCTGTAGACCAGGATCAGAACGTTTATATGGAGATCCGAGCTGTGTGTGAACACCTGTGTCACTTTAAAGCAGCTGAACTCTCTCGGCCCAGCTCTGCTCAGAAACTAAACACCAGTTTCCCAACATGTAAAGGCCTTCTGTCGTCAGGCGAAACTGCCGGTAAAATTTCGATAAACCAGCCTGAGTTTTCAAACAAGCTTTTCGGATCAAACTTTTTTCTCTCGTCTCCTGGACAGTCAGTTGTTTACTCCTGCAAATCAACATCTGAGCAGCGTGAGGGGAGCCAGCACGTCACGTGAGCAGGAGTTTGAAAGGACGTGGTGGAACACTGCCCTGCAGATCAGATAAGGAGCTGACCTACTAAATCCTGGATTACAGTAACAGCCAGAAGCACCTTCTTTTTCCTTCCTTCCACCTTTTACAGTAACTGAGGAGGCAATCAGAGCTACGAATCAACACATATGGAATTGCAAAGGGTACGAAAAAGTTTTGAATATGTTTTTTTCAGTAACCCTCCTCTCCCCTTTGCCTGAATCCAGCTTCATCTGCTCGTATCTTCATTAGGAGCCACCTGGGACGTCCTGGGACGTCCTGGACTGTGTGTGTGCAAAATTTTCTTATACGTATTTATATAATGTATGCAGTACAATGTATGTCCAAACCAATCTGGACAGCCCTTCTAATGAATTCCAATTACTTGAATCGAATTATTCTGCTGATCCCAGATCAGTCAAGGGTTCAATTTTTTTTTCTTTCATTTTAAACTGGAGCTCCAAGGTTAACATCACAAAAACACTAGAAGTCAAAAGTCACAAAATATGTTCATCCCCAAACCTCTCTGGACCACCAAACCTCATCCAGCTCTATTTTAAGGTGAATCAAACTTGTGGATATGGTTTAGGACACAGTATGACTTACAGGTATTTATGACATCACAGAAACTGACTCTATTTCAGAGCTTCTGTTTCTGAGGCGGTTTGTGAAAACAGACCCTGTTGTGTAAGAAGGCACTGCAACATTCAGCTTCACACTGAGGTTCAGTTCATTTTTACAGCTCACAGTAAGTCATACTGCGTCTTAAACCCCATCTTCACTAATGCTCTTGTGCAATCAAATTCGCAATGCAATGTTCTAATCTCACTAATGCTCTCATGCAATAAAATCCTCACAGAAATGTTTCAAAATATAGAACCTTTCCATAGAGTAGAGGCTGTTCTTCCTGAAATCAGGGACTTATGTACAGTTACAGTGTCTGTGGTTCAGGTCAGTTTGGGTTGAATATTATGAAGACAGTTACGTAACCCCCGGGGGTCAAGGGCCTCCACAGGGTCCGGTCTGCTCTCAGGTTCTGATTTCGACTGGTTTACCGTCCAATAAGCAGCACTTCGACAGATGGTTGACGTTTCGGACTGTAAACATTTTGCACACCACCCGCAGCTCTGGCCCAAGTCTTCAGATTCCTGGGCGACTCACAGGCCCGGGTCAGCTGTGTATTTTCCTCTGTAATTGTGTTGGTGCGGGGGCGGGGGGGCTTGGGGGGCGGGTTGGTTGTACGCTGGTTTCAGACTGAACACTGCGCTCAAAAGCCGAATATGAAACAGATACACGGGAGCTTTTCCCACACACCGGCACACTGATGGGAACACACACCTCAGACACACCCGCCACAATCATCGGCACCCCTGGGAAAAGTCGGGGGAGGAAAAATGTCTTTGTTGTTGAATCAGTTTAGGATGAATCACCTGATTTTTTATTGCTAGAAATAATAAATCGATATTAACACGATGCATTCATAAGTGTGTTGGCAGTAACGTTGTGCCTCGTGTTGTCGAGGTTCTCCATGTGCTTTTTGTTATTGTTACGGCGCCCTGCCTTAGCCCCGCCCCCTTCTTTAGTGTGCTTTTATAGACTGTTTCCTTAATGTTTATATTCCTCACTCTGGTCTCTTTTCCTCATGCTTGTTTTCTCTGTATTATTTAGTATTTAGTATTTCCTTTCTCTTTAGTAGTTTTAGACTTTATTGATTTTTCCTGTATGTTTATTTATATATATATATACATACACAAACATATATATATATATATATATACAGTAACCCCCCACTTTAACACGGATCAGCAGTCGCGGTTTCAGTCCAACACGAATTTTTTCTGAAAACCAAACTAATCATTTTTCGCTGAAACCCTCGCACTTACATGGAAACTGCAGATATCCTCCGCATTTTTTTTCTGCTTTTGTGATGTCCGGGCCTCGTCCGCCACGCCCCCTCGTCCTCCTGCTGAGTTGCTAAGCACCACGGCCAAACATAAACAACCAGCACGAGGACGAGGGGGCATGGCAGATGAGGCCAGACGTCACAGCTTTTCTCGAAACACAAAGAAAGGGATCTTGTGATGGAGAAATACTGCTGTACTCAGAGGTGGGAGGTTTGAAAGTAACCAATCCGAGAGCGTTATTTATTTCTCCTTGCTGCTGATTGGCTGCTGCCCTGTGACGCTGCAGTCCAGAATTTCCCCTGTGGAGCGTCTCGAGTGTTCTCCTGTTTTTCATTTTGTTCTTCTTAAAGCCCTGTATTTTTATCACTGTAAATTAAATGAATTTATTACTGTATTTACCTGCTTATACCAAAGAAAACACACATGAATTACAGTACAGTCTATACAGGGGTAACATTCTAGCACTGTGGGAGTTCAGTGTAAACTGTACAGTACAGATACGGGTTTACTTTTACGTTTTCTTTAATGGTAATGAGTTTAAAATGAAATGTAAGTGTTTTGTGAGCATATTTGGGGGCATATTTATGGTTTACACTATAAAAATAGGCATTTTAGCATTTTTGCTTGCTTTTGTAATGTGTGGGAGTGTGTCTGTGTAAAATGTGTCACTATTGTTTTATACACACTTGATCACACTTGATTCAACATTCCAAACAAAACAATGTTTGGAGAATGTTTAAATTTATTATCCCTTGGAAATGTTAAACTACATTCTTACATTATTTTACAACTGCAACAGCTATAGAAAAACTTCTCTACACACACTACTGCACTCACAACACACACACACACTCACACACACTACTGCACACACACTATATGTATACACAAACACTCACACACACAAACACACCTACACACACACACACACTCACACACACACTACAGCGCACACACACACACACACACACACACACACACACACACACACTATAATAATGAGTGATTAGTAAAATCTAACTAATAAACTAATAATAATATTGTTCAGCTCTTTCTGTTATTTTACCCTCTGCTCGTCGTTCTGGACGCATCTCACAGTTCTTTATCTTTATTTGTTTTTTACTTCAAATGATATTAAACCTGTAGTTTAATATGTTTATGCATTTTATTATTTAACACTGTTTGCATGTATTTTTAAAACTTCTGTATGCAATCAAACTTTTCTCAGATTTTTTGGTAAAAGTCAGTACCGACAAAAAATATTTTTAAAGGGCCAATATCACAGAAATCTGAAATTTTCCTCACAATCTTAACATGCAAAAAAATAAGCATGTAAACACTGTTAAAGTTTTAAAACTATAGAAAGTGTAAATGGGACGCGAAAACTGTCTGTTTTGATGTCACTGTTTCTGTGATGTCACATCATTTGTGATGATTTCAGACAAATAAAGATCAGAGCAGTGAGAGAAAAAAATTTCATTTGAAGATGTTAAACTGGGATCGGGCTGAGATTAGAGGAAGCTCTTTTTCAGGAGCTGAATTTAAGAAGTGGGAGAAAATGCTTAGAATCTCAGATTGATGTTAAACTGAGTTCAGTTCTGTTTAGGAGGAACTGGATGGAAGTTCGGTTCATTTTTACAGCTCACAGTGAGTCATACTGTGTCCTAAACCACGTCCACTAGTCTGATCACCTTAATGAAGAAGTTCAGTTCATTTTTACAGCTCACAGTAAGTCATACTGTGTCCTAAACCACATCCACTAGTTCCCGGACGCCCTGAGTCTCAACTGATCTGGGGTCGGTGGAAGACTGCATCATGAGATTTTTCACCAAACCATTAGTTTTAAAGCACTTTTTTCTCATACAGAGTAAACACTGCAGAGGCATTAGGTTAAATTCCAGTAGAAACGTTTTGCTGCTGTATAATGAGAACGTTCTCTTGCTGATGTTCTCAGAGGCCTCGTCTGTGAGACTCATTTTACACGAAGCTGCCAGTTTTGCGATTCTTATCTGTGGGAATGAATTTACATGGCCTACTGTTCATGTGTTAACCTGATTAAAATCAAAGTCAGGGCTCAAGCCTTGACTTGTATATTAGCATTAAAGACCTCCGAGCCAAATAACCTGAGATTACACCAACTTTATCTTCTGTGGTCTTCAGAACTGCTGAATTAATGATTCAGCATCGTTATTACCCCTCATTTCAGTAAATATAACCGGTGTAAAAGAGTCTAGAACCTGTGTTTACCCTCAAAACTCAGTAAACTCTGATTTCAGTAAACATAAATGGTGTAAAGCAGTCTAGAACCAGTGTTGGTTCTCCTACATGCTCGCCGTTTGCTGCTCTTTCTCTCGGCACGCCGTCCTCCCACTTGTGGGCGGAGACTATCCTGAAAGTTCTCCGGGTTCAGAGATCTTGTGTTTGTTTCTGTTTGTTTCTAAAACCTAAAATAAAAGACATTTCTTCATTTTTGTTCTTTATGTTCCTTTGCGTGTGATGCAATTTTTAAACCCCAGCGGTGGTTTTTATTATTACATGTTTTTCAAATTACAGTAACTTTGGTTCTGCGTGACACGGGAACACCAAATAAAGCTCAGCATGACGTCTGACACCTCGAGCACTAACAAA
This sequence comes from Hydrocynus forskahlii, assembly GCA_037974365.1. Lineage (NCBI taxonomy): Eukaryota > Metazoa > Chordata > Actinopteri > Characiformes > Alestidae > Hydrocynus > Hydrocynus forskahlii. The sequence goes on along the minus strand of JBBPCX010000117.1, from coordinate 242,727 downwards.
CACCATGGGAACTGGAGCTGTTTTGCCGTATTACAGTAAGTTACCATTTGATGTGCTTTTGGCACAGATCCGTGCTGCATGTGTTCTAAGGGTTAAACCAGCTGTCTGGTTAGCTCCAGACTTAAATAGTTAAACAGTAATTACCTTGTCTATTAATCTTGGGTCAGATTTGGCTCATGAAGGGTATATTTGCTGCATTCACTCCTCGATAAAGCCGGCGGCCTCCGGTCAAGGACAACCAGCTTCTTTTTGGTTGGAATTTCCTTTGTCTCGTCTCATTTTGGCTTTGGTCCATCATTTGTTAAAAAGGTCCCCGCTTTTCTATATCGGGCCCAAAGCTGCAGCATTGGTGCACTGTAAAGGACAAGGTTGCGTCTGGAGGTTTCTATTCAACCCGCATTCGTACACAGTCTATTAATGGCACCTCTCCAAAATTCCAGAAAGTCATTCACCTTGATACAAATGTATCCCCAAATTAAGGTGAACTCATAGATTAAATCTGCATGCAAAATAATGCAATTGGAAATAGTGGGTGCAAGGACTACACACACAGTGAAATCATTACAAACAAACTGGACACAGGTGATTAATGAAGAGTGGGAGGAGCCTGGATAGATGTAACGTGGGCGGGGCCTGTGGGAGCTTAACAGGGCATGCAGCTTCACCGACTTCACCCATATGAGATGGCATATTATTTTTATATATCATTCCTTTGATGTGAGGCTCAACCGAAGATCTTGAAAATAACAGCAAACTCTTTGGACAAGAATGACACTTTAATAGAAGTGAACACTGTATGGCCAAAAGTATGTGGACACCCAACCATTGCACCCTAATGAGCTTGTTGGACATCTCATTCCAAAACAATAGGCACCCCCTCCATTTCACGACTGTAACAACCCCCAGTCATTCTTCCTGAACTAGTGTTTATTTCATTCAGTTGTAATATACATGTATGTTTATATATCTTTTTTTCCTCCCTGCTCATTTTTTCCTTGATTTTTTTCTTTGTATGACTTGCTTTAACCTATATTGTATTTGTATTTGTAATAAAGCATTCAGATATGTGAGAGGTGCTACATAAATGATGTTTTTTTACTATTATTCATAGTATTATTGCTCATTCTACAATACAGAGCATTTTTAAGTGTTTTCTGCTTCAATACACGCAATAATGAGCACAACACAAACACTTTAAAGAGAAATTACGCAGCAGCCTGAGGGTATAAGGTGAAGCAGGAGCTCTTTTCGGGTGACATCACCTACATTAATGTCACATTTCAAAAAGCAGCATCTGGCCCTGCGGCTTCGGGACTTGCCGTCGGTTTCTTACATCACTCTTTACGAGCGGATCCGTGTCGAACATTACAGTGAGTGCCTAATTGAGCATCTAAGTTGGTGACATTAAAAAATAACTGAGGACTTTGTCACTGTCATAACGAGGCCTCTTAAAAACGGTCCAAACTTAAAGTGATCCTGCACCATTCCTAGTGATCCAGTCATCCGAGTGTAAATTTTTCAATTACAGTGAGTGGAGATATGAGTTTTTGGTACAGCAGCAGTGAGTCACTCCCTGTGCTGGCCTCCCCCAGGCTATAAATGGTGGTTAAGATGTTGTTTAGAGTGGATTCATCATGAAAACTTGAGTCACAGGGGAGGTGAATGGAACCAGACCTCCACCTCTAAAAGCTCCCTCACAAAAAGTCATTCCAGGGGTTATGGTTGGGCCACCCGATCTCTGAGACATTGTTCTACCAGAGTTTTACCGCTTCTCCTCCAAGGCTGTTTGAGTTATTGGTAAAATTCCACCCCAGTGCTCCAGTATACAGCTTTTCGATCAAATGATTGGCATCCACAGAGGTTATAAGTAGTTGTTCAGATGTAAAACGTTCTGAAAAGTCAGTATTTGAGTCACAGTGGAGGTGATTGGAGCCCAACATCTGCCTCTAAAATCTCCCTCAAGGAAATGTATTCTATTAAATGGTTAGGGTCGCGCCACCTGACGCCTGAGACGTTGTTCTACCAGAGTTTTGAGATGCTTTTGGTCCTAACACTAAACCCATTTGTGGTGGAGGGATGCATGCAGGGTGTTGTGAGGTTTTGATACGACAGAGCTGAGTTAGCACTTGTCCTGGCCTCCCATGATCATCTGCAGAGGTTATGAGGTGTCAAAGTGGGTTCCATGTGAAATGTGAAATGCTCCTGCAACTAATCGAGGTGAATGGAACCAGACGGCTGATTGTGAAAGCTCCCGGACAACACGTGATTACATGAAAGTGTTATGGTTGCGCCTCCTGACGCCTGAGATGTTGTTTTACCAGAGTTTTGAGGAGCTTTTATCCCTAATATAAAACCCATTAATCTGTGAGCGATACATGCAGTATACTGTGAGATTCTGAAACAACTACCTTCTCTGGCCTCCCATGTTATAAGTGGTTATAAGAGTTTGCAAGAAAGAGCGCAGACGGTTCAGAGCAGCTGCATGAGTGCCATCATTCTCCTGAAGCGCTCTGAGAGACGCTACTGCGCCCTCTCTCATGAGATGACACACCACCTCAGAAATGTTCCATTTGCATGTAGTTTTACAGCAACATGTGCCACCCAAACCTCTGTTTGAAAGTGTTTAGGAAAAAAGCGACAGTCCTGCCGCTGACTGCTGTAGCAGAAGCCTCCAGTGGCCCTCGGCCAGTTTGGTATTTGGGACCCCAACATGGTTCCAGTAGGAGAAGGCTGCCTGTGGCAACCTCCACCCATCACGGATCATTACTGCAAAAATACAGCAGATCAGTGCTGTTATCCTAAAGGGGAATTCCACCCACTTCTCAAAATTCCTCCTTTAAGTAAGTGGTTCAGAGTGGCTTTGGTGTAAAACGCTCTCTTTTAGTCACAGTGGAGGTGAATGGAACCAGATGTCTTGTTCTCTAAAAGCTCCTCACAGAAAGTTCTTCCATCAGATGGTTCTGGTTGCGCCGCCTGATGCCAGAGACGTTGTTCTACCAGAGTTCTGAGAAGATTTTGCTCCTAAAACTGAACCCATTCATGGTGGAGGGATACATGCGGGGCATTGTTAAGTAAAATAGTCCCCAAATAAAAGTGATTTAGTTCAGATTCACTATTTTACCATAATCAACAGCCATATTTTATAGTTTTTGGCAAAACACCCAACACACTTCTGTACAGATTTTTGATTGGATGAACGACATCCACAGAGGTTATAAGAGCTGGTTAAGATGTCATTCAGATGAGAAACATTCCTGAAACTCACAATTCGAGTCACAGTGGAGGTGAATGGAACCAGACGTCTCCCTCTAAAATCTCCTAAATGGTTCTGGTTGCGCTGCCTGACGCCTGAGATGTTGTTCTACTAGAGTTTTGAGCTAAAACCTAAAACGGATGGCAGGATAGACACGGTGTGTTGTGAGGTTTTGATATGGTGGCGGTGAGTCACTACCTGCACTGGCCTTTGTTTCTGTCGAAATTACCACTAGTGAATAAATGAGTGAATAATTTGGCTGGATTTGTGTTGGAGACATCTGGTTCCATTCACCTCCAATGTAAAGAAATCAAAATCTCTCCGTTTCACACCAAAACTACTTTAAACCCATACCGTTTCACACCAAACCCACTTGATACCCACTCTGTTTCACAACGAATTGTGCAAAAAAGTGGGATTCCACTTTAAATTTTGTTTGTTTTTTTTATTTTTACTATTATTAATATTATTATTATTAGTATTTTGTTTTTTGAAAAGCGCCGGCAGTCTCATGCATGGTGTGAACGTGTGAAGGCTATGAAATGTTCCAAAACTGGCACAGAATTCTTCTGGAGCTCTTGCTTTGATATTAAACATTCATCCTGTTTAAATTGCGGAATATTTTAACAGCATGTTGCAATATGTTCCGTCTTCATAAGCTGCCGCGAGGAACCGCTAGCAGTGGGGTGGATTTTTGAGCCGGGCGGGGCTGCGGTGCAGGGCAGCAGCAGTTGAGTGAAATTGGAAAACTGGCTGTGACTTTTGATGCCAATCTCATGCCCACGGGTGTAAGTGTTGTAGAGACATCACTGGCATCGAAACGGAGCGTTTTAGTAGTAACATATGCCATTACAGTTATTACAAAACTCCTAAACGCAGACCGCAGCGAAATTGAATCCAGACTGCTCTCCTGAATCGAATTCATGCTCGCCCTGGAATAGATGTTGACCTAAGAGCGCATTTCGCCCTACTTTCTCATTCCGTGATGACATGGTTCTCAGGGTTTGGTTGTCAGACACGAAGTGACACCTCGTTAAAACACCAAACTCCCTCAAAAGATACCCAGCACCTCTTTTTTCAAGCTTTGGCTCATATCGCCACGTCCCGGTGGGGTTTAGACTGCAGCCACAGGTAAGGACCAGACCCTTTTTGGGCCGAAAACATCTGGCATCGCTTTGATCCGGTGGTCCACGATGTCTTTTACTAAGCTCACAGAAAGTTATTCCATTAAATGGGAACGGCTGCGCCGCCTGACACCTGAGAAGCTTTTGATAAGCTTTTGGTCCTAAAACTGCACCCATTCATGGTGGAGGGATATGTGCAGGGCATCATGAGGCCAAATAGTCCCCAAAGAAAAGTGTTATCATCTTATTATCATCCAGATCCAAATAAACGCTCACGTTTAGGTTCTGATGTTTTGGAAGGAACTGGGCGGCACTGTATCAGCCCCAAATCACCCTCAGTCAAGGCCAACTCCATAAAACAGGCCGGCAGATTATACACAGCCTTAATAACAAATCACAGTCAGAACAACACGTTTAGTCACTCATAAACAAAGAATATCGGCTGTTGTGTGTGGCATCCCCCCCCCCCATTTGCATAAGATTAATAACAGAGTCTGAACACCTGAAGCTGGAAAATATCGCTGGAAAAGCCCTGATCATTATTCCAGGAAGTTTTAAAGCTGCATAACACACACAAAGCTTGTCAGAGAACATTGCGAATACCTGCAGCACTAAAATCTGATTGGCTGATCTGCGTTCAGATGTAAATCCTCAGTGTAAACACACCCATGGGCTCCTCACAACAGCTGTATCAATGCTCCACTCACTGAAAGTCACTGTTGCTGTGAATGGGATCATCTTGGCAGTTCAGCTGCTCGAATGGACCACAAGTCTCTCAACAGATCAAGAACCTGGTTCTGCGTCACTTTCTTAACTCATTTTCTTAGCTAGAACTAGTTTTCCCAGATAAAAACAATAAAGAACGTGCTGCTGTTTTCCAAGGTGTGTCTGATGTGGTTTCTATCTGTTCTCTCCTGCCGCTGTAATCTGTGTTGTTGTCATTTTGACTGTTGAACGACAGTCTACTGTCTGTTAAATACTGTTTCTCGTTCTATGTCCGAACTATTTATAAAGTGACCTTGAGATTGTGAAAGGGCACCATATAAATAAAAAATAGTATTATTGTGATTGTGTGAATGCTATACAAGAAGACACAAACATTGGTTTTATGGTCTAAAAATGGCGAAAAATTCCACTCAACAGAGGGTAGCGAACTCTTTTCATTCGTTGCACCACATTTTACCACAGAACCATGAACCAGCATGACCTGCTGTCTATTACCAAGCCATTTATGGTTAAGGGCGACTGAATACGGGTGGAGCAAACTGCTCTCGCCCGAAAACAGTTTGGAAAAGCATGCATAGCCACATTCCACTGATTATTTTCAATTAAACCACAACAAAGAGTGACACGTCTCTTTATAACTGACCTGAGCTTCAGAGCCTTGAAGTCAGTTTATGAGTCTGCTGTGTGTTTGTAAGACTGATTTGCTGATCCGCGTTTTGTCGCTTTCCGACCGCCACAGCTGTGATGTCACAAACTCTCTCTCTACTACACACTTTAAAGGCAACTCGCCCCCCCCCCAACCCCCCCGCCCCACTCTCTCTCCCCACACATTGCGGAGATGACTCAACCACAAAATTCTAATTTTAAATGATCAATACTTGGACCCTGATCAACCAATCAAAAATCTGAATACATATTGGCATCGGAACCATGCCAATACTTCAAAAACTGTAGAATGAGAAAAGGTGCCAAATAATTCCTTCTTCTGCACCCAGACAGGGCAGTATGAAAGCAACTGATCACTTGAGGCCATGGATTACAATGCTTTTATTACAATTAGTGGGGGTTTACTGGAATCAGAGTAACTCTCCCCACCACTCATTATATTATGTCCTCTCTCTCTCTCTGGGTGGGTATGGTGGTCCTCCTTCTCCCCCATCACTCATTATATGATGTCTTTTCTCGCTCTGGGTGGGTATGGTGGTCCTCCTTCTTCCCCATCTCTCAGTATATTATGTCCTTTCTCTCCCTGGGGGATAGGGTGGTCCTCCCTCTCCCCATCACTCAGTATAACTGTCCTCTCTCTCTCTCTGGGTGGGTAAGGTGGTCCTCCCTCTCCCCATCACTCAGTATAACGGTCCTCTCTCTCTCTGGGTGGGTAGGGTGGTCCTCCCCCTCCCCCATGATCTATCTCTTGATTCCTTTCCCACTCACTCACTGCATCTCGTATTTACCACAATTCAGACATTCTGGGAATATTTTTAAAAATTAGTTAAAGGCAAGGTGAAACATTTACAAAACATCTGCAGGTCCCACTCAAAACAACATCTGGGACATTTTTTGGTGATGGAAACACAATAACTTTTCAAACAAGCATGTGTGGATCTCCAGGATGGTTCAGCGCTATGTTTAGAAATGTTCCAGGGAGAGTTTTCTGTATCCTTACAGAGACATGAGATACAAAAACAGATACTCATACAAGGTTTGAGGTTCCAGGATGTTCTAGACTGTTTTAAACCTGTTATATTTACTGAAATCAGAGTTTACTGATACACTCTGAGTTCTGAGGGTAAACACCGGTTCTAGACTGTTTTAAACCTGTTATATTTACTGAAATCAGAGTTTACTGATACACTCTGAGTTCCGAGGGTAAACCCCGGTTCTAGACTGTTTCACACTAGTTATATTTACTGAAATCAGAGTTTACCGATACACTCTGAGTTCTGAGGGTACTCACCAGTTCTAGACTGGGGTTCACTTTGGCTTTTTGTTAAGGGTGTGAGGAATCGTAGCGGCGTTCCCGTCCGGTGCCAGCGGGACTGGGAGCACCATGTGCTTCGTGTTAAACGAGGAAAGATCTAGCAGGCCTCCATCGCTCCGTCGCTCCATCTCTCCATCTCTCCCTCTGAAGGCGAGCGAGCAGCTCCACATGTGAAAGCTTTCAGAGCCGCGCTGTGTGAAAGGCATTAAAGAGCCCCGGCGTAATAAAAGGGTTATTTATAGGACTGTAACGGGCTTGTAGTTTGTCTTAAGCAAACCCCAAGAAGAAGAACAGACACTCGATCCTTGCAGAAGCACTTACCCTTCAGCTCCGCGCCACCGCGCTCCCAGCCCCCCCGCAGGGTCCGCCCCCCCCACATGAAAGGCGAAACAGTGCACCGAGAAATTATACTTTATTTTATTTTTGCGGTTATGTTTTTAAAAGAAAAAAAATAAAACATCCCTCAAATATTCTTCATGATGTCATCGGAAAGAATCTGCAGCATCATTAAACGGAAGAGGAGAAAAACTTGTTGTGCCGCTCGCTTCGCCTCGAACCCCCCCGTCCCCGGCTTGTTAAACACTGAGATGAAAACACAGAGGGGAAAATGTTACAGCCAGAGGGGCGTTGTTAGGTAAGGTTCTCGACTGACGGAAGATGTTTGGGTACCGGACACATCGCGACCCCGACAGCGTCCACAGCAACATATATTTAAATGAGCTCTGGTGTGATTGGTTTCGCCACATAGGTCTTATAATGTTAGGGACTGGGCGGGGCCAAACTGCTGCTAAAATTAGTTATATTAAACTTATTTTTTTGCGTGAAAACTCCTTTTTACTGTAATATCACAGTCATTACCCTTAGAAATCTATTCAGGGATTCTGCAGGTGTTATTTTTACCTGCATGTATCCCTCCACCATGAATGGATTTAGTTTTAGGATCAAAATCTTCTCAGAACTCTGGTAGAACAGCGTCTCAGGCGTCAGGTGGTGCAACCAGAACCATTTTCTATGAAGGAGATTTTAGAGGCAGATGTCTGGTTCCATTCACATCCACTGTGAACAGTTCTGTTTCACACCAAACCCATTCTGAACCCTCTCTTTACATTTTAGCTCATTTAATATTCATCCGATATTCATTTAATTGTGGATAAATGTCCTTTAAAGAAAGTTTTTGTATTAATTATAATCCTTGTGTATTCTCTTCGTAAAAGTCCATTTTTCGTGCTGCCTGAAGCATCTTTACCTTGTTAAGCCGCTTGAACTGCTGTGTTGACCGCTGTATAATCTGCACAGTGCTCTGCAGCATGTATGAAATTAAATTTGACTTTCTGGCATCAAATACAACATTCTCAGGCTAAACAGCCTGACTTGTGTGTTGCTTTTTGGCGTAGAAAAGTTTATTCACTCATTACAGAGCCACGGTGGCCTTCTGGATGTTCGTCAGCATTCGGATCAGAAGTGTGGTATCGGTGTTGGAGGGTTTCGGCTTTTAGAGCTGCTTTCCTTTGAAATGTCAGCGTCCCAACCCACAGCATCCCACAGGTGTGCGGACCCCAGCGCTGTATTCCAATCCCCTCCCCCAAAAACAGGACCACCGCTGTTACCATATGATAACTGCACAATATATTTTGGATTTTATATCTTATGCAGCTCTGGAAAAAAATAAGAGACCACTACAAAAATGTTCAGTTTCTCAGGTTTTCTCCTTTATAGCTGCAAGTATTGTACTGAACAGCTTTGCCTTAGTTTTTAAGAACTGCTGACAACATTTCTCCTGATTTCCAAATAAAAATGTTGTTCCTTAAAGCATCATTTTACAGGAAATGACAAAACATCAAAATAAGAGAAACAATGCAGTGTTTACAGAACTTGAACAATTCAAAGAAAACAAATCTCTCGTTCACTCAAACAAAATGGCAATAATTACCTTTGAGGAACTTCTAGTAGTGTTTTACCATCTAACTGGTCTCATTGCAAGAGGAGAGTGTTGATTACAGCAGTGTTTTTATACTTTCCCTCATTAAATAAGATGTGATTCAGGTGAACACTAATCAGTACCTCGTAAAGCAGAATGAGGTGCTTGTGTAGGAATTTAACAGACACTGGCATGGAATGGTTTCATACTCAGAGAGACACTGATTTAAAAATAAATTGCATATATATGTATATATATATGGTGTGCTGTTATGTTTTTGAATACTGTCAAATTCATCCATCTTAAAAAGTAGTTCCCCCACAAACTGAACTAGTGGTTACAGGCATGGAGAAGTAATAACATTACATATATGATAACATTGAACTATTTTCAACCAATCAGACTGCGTGTGGGTGGGGCTGACTGTTTTCTTAAGAAGTAGAACACTCAGTATCCTGTACTGTGGTAAAGTCATGGCTGTGATTTGACCACAGTAGATCTTATTTTAACTTTTATTTTAATCAACATAAAACACCACCACAGGGGGTTCTATTACGTTTACACAACGGTTTTGCGAGGCAAAGAAATAAGCAAAGCGAAGAAGCCCCAAGCATTGTTATGTATGATTTTAAATGTATTGCCAAATTCATCCTCCAATAAAAGTAGTTCCACCAGAAATGGAACAATAATTCCACTGGAGAGAGGAATGATACAGGTATGGTGAAAAATAGTGCTTTTAGACTCTATGATTATATGGAATGCTGTTTAACCTATCATTGAACCAATCAATCAAGAAACAGAACACTTGGATGACATGTGCTAAGGTACTGGCCGTGATTTGGCCACATCTTATTTCAGCTCTCATTTTATTCACCACAAAATACCACCATTTGTCTTACTTTTGCTACTTTGGCACAAAAAACTGCAAAGTTCAGAAGAAAGTAAAATGAAGAAGAAAAAAACATTGTTTTGTATGGTTTCTAAATTTCGCCAAATTCTCTGGAACACACACACACCCCCAGACACATACAAATGGAACTAGAAAGCAAATCATTTTTGGTGCTTAGCAACTGGTGGTCAGCAGAACTGTAAAAAAAAATGCACTGATATCAGATATAGAACAATTATCCCCACAATAATAATGTTTTCCAGCCAATCAGGCCGCGTGGTCGGAGCCGAGGGCTGTGTTTATTTACCCAGATCAGGCTGTAATAAAGTTCTTGTCTTTCAGGTCATAAATCCCTGCACATTTTCCGGGTACTTTGCATCCATTTGTCTTGCAGTGTTTGCTCGGAGCACGAGTGGCTCCGGACAAGAGCGTCTGCTAAATGAATGAACATGAATGTTCTTGTTAAGGGAGTTGCCTCCTTCTCCGCTCCGTGGCAACCCTGCATTAAGCCGAGGACAGTACTTGACCCATATGGTTTTTCTCCTTAAAATAAGGCGGCCACCAAAGAACTAGGCTCTCCTGTGGGAAAGCTCACAGATAGAGCCATGGGTTTTTCCAAAGGTCAGGCGCACTTATTTGTGCTGTAATCGTTTTATGAAGGAGTATCGTCATATGTTAAGGAGTCATGCTCTGAAGGTCCCTTCCTTTGCTCTTCTTATCTTACTTTGGTCATCGCCGTGGTGGCTGATGCTGAGTTTTACCGCTCTGTTCCCCGCGCCACGCCCCGCTAATGCAAGATGCAGACAAAACGGATCACTGACTTCATTGGCAGTAATGAAGATGAACATGTGAAAGGCCCGGGCAGAATATTGCATTCGATATTAGCTCCAGTCAGCTTGACCCAAACCTCCCACAGCCTGGTGATCATCAGGTTCATACCACATGTGCCCTCACTGATTAACACCACATTTCGCCCTGTCACCTTTCATTTCAAACAGGCCGGATGAGGGCCCTATGAACCCCCCCCCCCAACTTGTCAAAAAGACTCCAGATCAGGTATTGATTTTGCGCTATGGGCCAAAAGTGGGGATGCATGGAAATGCAAAAGATATTTTACCAAAGACTAGAGTTTAATGTGGGATTTATCGTGTTTTCTAGCAGCATCATATCTTCGACTCTTAGGCAGAATTCCATGTTGTCTCTCACTACAACAGGGGGATGCATGGAAATGCAAAAGATATTTTACCAAAGACTAGAGTTTAATGTGGGATTTATCGTGTTTTCTAGCAGCATCATATCTTCGACTCTTAGGCAGAATTCCATGTTGTCTCTCACTACAACAGCCAGCACGGGTTAGTCAAATCATCATACAACCACTGGGAATTCCTGTGCTGTCAACCAGTTATGAGTGATAGCCTATAGGCTTGCTGGGCCGGCCATTTGAGCATGGTTACTCCAGCATGGCACAGGACTGACCAGGCCAGCCACTTGACAGATACTAAACCATAACTGTGATAATGACCGGGCCGACCATGTAACCAATCCTAAACCATAACTGTGATGATGACACTCATTGGTTATTAGAAACCCATTTTAAAGCTCAGGTCAGTGGTCCACACCTCCAATCCTTGAGGTCTGATGTTCAGCACAGTTTGGTGATTTACCTGCTCAAACACACCTGGTTCACCTCACCTGTTCATCACCATGTTTAGTCAGTGTGTTTGAGGAGGAATCACCAAACTGTGCTGGATGCAGGACCTCCAGAAAATCCCTGACATGGATGTTCAGCTCCAGACTGTGGTCCACATGCTGCTGCACAGTTTTTCAGTCTCTGCTTTGTTCATCTCTGCTGTTCTGATATTACTGGTGTAGTGGACTGTTCTCAGAACGTTTTGTGTGTGTGTGTGTGTGTGTGTGTGTGTGTGTGCTTGATTTTATATGCTTCTTAACAGTGGGTGTGGCTTAAACACCTCAGTAATTGGGAGAGGTGTCCACATACTATTGGCCATAAAGTATAGTTAAGAGGACAGTTCAGACTCTGTGTGTGTGAGTGTGTGCGAGTGTGTGTGTGTGTGTGTGTGTGTGTGTGGGTGTGGTGGTGTGTGTGTATGTTTGTATGTTTGTGTGTGTGAGTGTGTGTGTGTGTGTATGTGTGTGTGTATGTCTGTGTGTGTGTGTGTGTGTGTGTGTGTGTGTGTATGTTTGTATGTTTGTATGTGTGTGTCAGACAACTCATACACACATACTCCACTATCGTCCTCCGGTGCTGAGAGTAGCTTATACTGCCACACAGTGTTTCCACACAGTATCCACAGCCACAAACACACACACACACACACACACACACACTTTCTCTACTCTGTGCAGCAGAACTGTGTTGGGCTTTGTTTTTACAGTTCCAGAGACTCGTAATCAAATTCAACACTGAATCAAACACTTCTACCTTCATCTCCGTCAGAGAATCATCAGTTCGCCTCTGATCATCTCCATCCAGCTCCTTCACTCGCACACACACTCACACACGGCTTTCAAAGGGGCTCAGAGTCTCATAGCAGAAATAGAGAAAATGTGTGTTATATTTTTAAATGATCATATATAGTTTTTTCAGGGACTCAAAGTAACAGATCTGTTATATACTCATATATTATAAGTTCTATTATAAGTTCTATTATCAGTGAATGGGTCCATAATTGTGATAGAGACAGTCTTGATCAGATGAGCTGCAAACACCTTTAGATATGTAGGCGAATATGATTTTATTACATGTTTCATATTAAATTGGAAGCTACTTTTACAGAAGAATGGACAGACAGTGGAATCATTTCTAAAAGTACAAGTACTATGTTGCCCTGTTGTGTAAGGCTGCACAGTATAGGCAGCATATCAGTATTGCCATTTTACTGCTACACACTGTGATTGTGACACTTTTAAAGAGCCCATATCATCACTTTTCTTGAATGAAAAAGACCTAAAGCCTGTAAATATTGTTTCAAAAAGTACATGTACTTCCTCTGTTCATACAGTCCATTCATAGAAAAAACAGCCCGTTTTCAAATCATCGTTTTTGTCATGTCAAAAAGCCAACACATTTAAATATATGTCCTTATTCTGACTACAGCAGTTTAGCTCCGCCCACTCACATGCACCGATTCTCCAACACCTTTAACGGTTAAAAATGAGATTTTTGTTGGATTACATGAAGACCTCGATTCATCAGAGCAGCCAGTAACTCACCTGCAGCTGTGATTGGTCACCCTGTCAGAAACACTGTGATTGGTTAGAGGATCATTTGCATATTACAGGTTTCTGTGATATCAGTATTGCAGAGACCGACGATTAATAGCCGATAAACTGTTTAGCTCTACTTTCACCATAAAACACCAGAAATTGATTATTACCGTTATTCCGACCTGCTCGTCGGGATTTCTGACCAAAGGTCATTAAAGGTCACCCCTGATCACCATGAGGGCTCCGTTATTCCCCCGGTCCTCAGAGTTTAACTGGTCACACTGGAAAAGTCCTTCACTCTGTTAGAAACACTACAGTGTGTGTATGTATGAGGTGTGTGTGTGTGTGTGTGTGTGTGAGTGTGTGAGTGTGTGAGTGTGTGTGTGTGTGTGTGCGAGTGTGTGAATGTGTGCGTGTGTGTGTGTGAGTTTGTGAGTGTGTGTGTGTGTGTGTGTGTGTATGTGTGAGTTTGTGAGTGTGTGTGTAAGTGTGTGTGTGTGTGTGTGAGTTTGAGTGTGTGTGTGTGTGTGTGTTTGTGAGTGTGTGTGTAAGTGTGTGTGTGTGAGTGTGTGTGTGTGCGTGCGTGTGTGTGTTGCTGCGTCACATGACCAGCCCAAACTCTATTCAGTTTCTTCATCCTTTGATCAGTTGAGGGAGAGAATATTGATCAGAAGAGTGAAGAAGAAAAACAGATCACAGAGTGACGCACACGCAGGGAGAGGGAAAGAAAATGGGATGAACTGAGGGTGAAAGAGAGAGATGAAGAAGAAAGAAAGATGATTATAAGAAAAGAGAAAATTAAGGGAGGTAAGGGGAAAGAAAAGAGAGAAAGAGGGATAGGAATGAAAAGAGAGAGAAACAGGATTGAGGGAGGGAAAGAAAAAGAAAAGGAGAGAGGAGAAGGGGAGAGTGAGATAAGGAGGATGAAAAGAGTGGGAGGAAAAAGAGAGGAAAATTAAAGAGGGAGAGAAAGGAAGAGTGATAAAGAGAAAAGGAACGGGAGAGATAGTAAGACTGGGAAGGAAATGAGAATGGATTAATGAAAAGCGAGAAGGAAAAAAGAGAGGGAGGAAAGAAAGAGAGAAAAGGATTGAGGTAGAGCAATAGGGAGGACTGGTTGAAAAAGATAGAAGGAAAGAAAGAGTAAGGGAAAGAGGGAGAGAAAGTAATATGGGGAAGAAATTAGGAAAAAGGGATGAAAAGAGATAAAGAGAGAAACAGGATGAAGGGAGGGGAAGAAAAAAGAAAAGAAGAGATTGGGAGAGAGGACAGAGAGAGAGAGAGAGAGAGAGAGAGAGAATGTAAGGAGGGACAGGGAATAAGAGGGAGGAAAGAAGAAAAAACTAAAGAGGTAGAGAAAGTTAGAAAGAGGGGGAGGAAATGAGGAAGGAGAAATGGAGAAATGAAAAAAGTGTGTGTGAAAGAAATAAAATGATGGAGGGATGAAAAGACAGAGAAACAGATAAGGGAGAGATGAAAAAGTAAAGAAAATGATGACAGTGAGAAGAAAGAAAGAGAGAGAGAGAGAGAGAGAGAGAGAGACAGAGAGAGAAAGAGAGAGAGAGAAAGAGAGAGCAAGAGAGACAGAGAGAGAATGGTAAACATAAGAGAATGCTATAGTGTGTGTGTTTGAGTGTGTGAGTTTGTGTGTGTGTGTGCGTGACAGAGAGAGAGAGAGAGAGAGAGAGGGAGTGAGAGAGAGAGAGAGAGAGAGAGGGAAGGAGTGTGTGTGTGTGTGAGTTTGTGTGTGTGTGAGAGAGAGAGAGAGCGAGAGTGTGTGTGTGTGTGTTTGAGTATGTGTGTGTTTGAGTGTGTGTGTGTGTGTGTGTGTGTGTGTGTGTGGGTGTGTGTGTGTGTGTGTGGGTGTGTGTGTGGGAAGGGGTGGGTGTGTGTCAGAGAGCTGGAGGGAGAG
>JBBPCX010000117.1:172884-181542 GCA_037974365.1 Hydrocynus forskahlii | reverse complement strand
AGATGATCAGGCGGTGATCAGTATACTGGTGGTGCCGAATGCTGAGTGGTTGGAACTCCTTTATCTAGGCTCCTTGTGTCTTTAGGCACTTTGCAGTCTGTCAGTAAAACATTTGTTCACATTTCTTTTATTTAATCTCCTCAGTATGACAAAGACAAGACAGTCTGACAGAAAATAGTATTTTTGCACCACAAGGAGATTCAAAGCAATATATAAAAAGTTGTGATTATGTAAAGCTGCTCTAAGACCTTTTGATGACACGGCTTGACACACAGTTCCGTAGAAAAGCTCTGACCACTAGATGACTCAGAGAGGTATAAACTGAACTCCAGCATTTTGCACAACACAGTCGGTTTTCACAAACTGCGTCAGGAGCAGAAGCACTGATCTAGAGTCAGTTTCTTTGTCCTCATAAATACAGAGAAGCCCTGCTTTCTGAACAGCAGCCCTGGTGTGGTCTGAAATGGAAGCTGAGTTCATTTTTACAGCTCACAGTAAATCATACTGTGTCCTAAACCACATCCACTAGTCTGATCACCTTAATGAAGAGCTGGATGTGGAATGAGGGTCCAGAGAAGTTTTGGGTTTGAGTTTACGGTAAAAGATTTGAGCGACTATTGACTTCTCGTGTAAGCGACGTTAACCTTGTAGAAGCAAAATTCGGACAGCGAATACATCTCAGCTGATCTGGGGTCTGTAGAACATTGTGGATGTTTGATTTTTCACCAAAATTTTCCTTTAAAAATGAAAAAAAGAGAACCAAACAGTCCAGAACACTCAGACTGGTGTGTTTGGAGTAGCAGCACTTAGGAGGCATATTAGCGTTATTAATGGACTCTGATGCTTTTCGGAAATATCATTTGAATATCGTTCTTCACAGGTTCGAGATGTAAAATACACATTAAATAACACACTGAGAGGTAACACAACAAGGAGAGTGTTTGTTTATATGCTACTGTGTGTGTGCGTGTGTGTTTGTGATCTGACGTTAGCGATGTTAGCCTTGTAGTTCGAACTAAAGAAGATAAATTGGGACTCTGAACACGTCAGATGTTCATTAATACGTCTCGGTACTCCAAGATCTCTGTACCCAGGGTATGGAGTATGGTGTTGAAAGTGTGTGTGTGTGTGTGTGTGTGTGTGTGTTGTCCAGTTTGAAGATGTCCAGGCTGCTCTTCTATGATGCTAGCTTTAGCAACAGTACAACAGGTGTATGTGTGTTCACCTGTTTTACCATCAGCTGGGGAAGAAGGTGGTGTGTGTGTGTGTGTGTGACTGCGCTAGTGACTCTGTGTGACCGAAGCAGTGACACAGTGTGTGACTGAGTGACTCTGTGTGTGTGTGTGTGTGTGTGTGTGTGTGTGTGTATGACCCAGATCACGTTGAGTCCCGCTGCTGCGCGGCTCTTCTCGTCTATCCGTCTCCGCGCGGGTGGAACAACACCTCGTTTGTACCTGCAGAGGAGGACACTCCTGGGAAACAAACAGATGAGCCGAGCGCTGAATAAAAAGCCTCGCTCTGAATACCAGCCTTTCTCTGCCCGTAAACAGAACTGCATGAGAAACACACAAACTATCAGGAGCATCGCACTTAACCCTTTCAGCCCTGGGGCCCCGGAGCAGCCGAGCGAATCCCTGGGGGGCGGAGGGGGGTTACTCTGAGCTTCTTATTCATTACTGCACTCGCAGGGCACAGCAATACACCAGGATACTTCATACTACTCTAAAAATAATGGAAAGAATTGCTAGAATTTAGAAAACCAGTATCAGTATGTGCATTACAGGCAACATCATATAGCGCTACTCTGAATACTCAAAGTCACTTTATAAGAGGTAGAAATATAACTGAGAGACAAAAAACAAAAAAAACCTGATAAAATGGCACAATAACACCACAAAGAACACATCAGAACGTTTATGGCATCTGTATGATTTTATTCACCAAAAACAACCATAAACAATGTTTACCTGATCATTCAAAAGATGAAGACAATGCTAATTTCTGTTGGCGCCCCTTTAGGATGCTAGCGACATTTTGGTGCTAAGCTAACAGCTCTGCATGTGAGCATGTTTTGTGGGGTCTAGATTGAATCCGGACATCTGAAGTGTGTAAAAATGGTTCTGTGTTGTGTGTGAACTGTGTTGTGTGTGAAAGTCCTAGCATAGAGCTGCTGCTTTTCACTACCTGACACACACACACTGGTTAGACCATCACACACACATACACACACACACACACACTGGATAGACCACTTGACACATGCACTGGTTAGACCATCAGACACACACACACTGGAAAGACCACCTGACACACACACACACACACTGGATAGACCACCTGACACATGCACTGGTTAGACCATCAGACACACACACACTGGATAGACCACCTGACACACACACACACACACTGGTTAGGCCACCTGACACACACACTGGTTAGACCATCAGACACACACACACACTGGTTGGACCACCTAACACACACACACACTGGTTAGACAACCTGAGACACACACGCACACACACGCACACACACACACACACACACATACACACAGTAGTTAGACCACCTGACACACACACACACACACACACACACACACACACTGGTTAGATCACCTGAGACACACACAAGTTAGACCACCTGACACACACACACACTGGTTAGACCATCAGACACACACACACACACACACACACTGGTTAGACCATCAGACACACACACTGGTTAGACCACCTGACACACACACACTGGTTAGACCATCAGACACACACACACTGGTTAGACCATCAGACACACACACTGGTTAGACCACCTGACACACACACACTGGTTAGACCATCAGACACACACACACTGGTTAGACCACCTGACACACACACACTGGTTAGACCATCAAACACACACACACTGGTTAGATAACCTGACACACACCAATGAAAATTAGGTAAAAATTATATTTTCTCTATTTTAGTATGTTCAGTATTTTGTACTTCCCAGAAGTCACTAGTCCTTCTCAGTAGGGCCTGAATGCCCTGAGGGTTATCCTCTGGGTATATTTAAATAATCTCTGTTTTGACTAGCTGCCCTGCATTGTTCAAAATGCAGCCTGGGCTGAAACTCTTTTTACTCTTTTTTACATGCTGTACCAAGCCATGACATCCAAATACTGATATGAACCAAACCAAGTGTCCCGTTACACCCCTAATTACACGTCTAATTACATATTGTCATTATTAATTACACAGTATCGACAGATTCAAGTCTGCACTTCTGACTATTCTCTGTTATGCTCAATGTCAAAAAATGAGAAACACAGTTAAAAATATACACTGTTCTGTGAATCAACACACAACAATAACCCTTCATCCAATTCAGGTCATGAAAAAGCACCTCCTCTTCTGGTCACAAACACTAACGAGGTCTGGAGTGAAGGTTCAGAAACACACAGTTCCTCCACTCATTTCGTGACGAGTCAGAAATAACCGCACTAAATGTCTTAAAAAGAGGCTTTTAGAGGATCTACTGCGGTTAAACACTCCTGTATCTGTTGCCAAGGAGACGGTGCTGATGGGAGAAAAGCATTCCTGGAATGTTTATGAGTGCAGACGTCTACGTCGGCACAAACTGTAACAAAAGCGAAGTTTCGTTTTTTTACTAGCCGCGTTTCACTCAAACCGGATTTGAGTTTCAATTTGGATTCTTTTGTGCTGGAATCGATCTGGATCAATGCAGACCCAAGGACACATCCGCAACTGGGGAATTTTTGAATTTCCACACAATGGAAAGTTCTCCTATCAACCAGGCCAGAAACACAGAACGCGAACGCTCCAGACAATAAACAATTCAGGACTTCAGGACAGGGCTTTCACGACTAATTCTGAGAATAAGAAAAAAGAAAGGAAAAGTTACAAAATTACGAAATAAGACACCGAAGTTTCCAGAGTCGGCCTCGGATCCTCATTATCTCCAGCACCAAGTTAATTAAAGTGGCAAAGTTGAAATCAATGGGGGGATTTCTCCCTCCATCCCGAACTGATGGTCAGGAAAGAGTGATGGGCATGACAGGACTTCACGAGATTACCGGCCGAGACAAAAAACCCCGAACTGTCGGCCTCGGATTACACACGCCGCTCCCTTCCCTCCTTCCGTCCCCGAACACAGTCCCCCTTCTCCTCATAATGTGACCACGTCGTGTAATGCCGCGGATCATTACCAACTTTCCCCAAACTTAATTTCGCAATTACACATGCAATTAATTAATAACTGTGCTGTCATTACACTCCCCCCGAAGCATTCCCGGCCCAAAAAGACGGAGGAGAAAAGAAATAAAGTGGTCAAAATTAACCGTGGGGGTTGGATTGGGTGGGGGGTTGGTGGGGGGAGGGATGAGTGGGGAGAGACAGAAAGAGAGAAAGAGAGAGAGAGAGAGAGAGAGAGAGAGAGATTGTTATTAAAGGATTGTGGAGTTAATCTGGTAAGAAGCTACAGGGCGGATGGGGAAGAGAGCGCTATCGTTGCGAAGCGTCTAGTGGGATGTGGAGGCGGTTATTGAGCAGCGCAGAGAGCTCCCAAAGGAGAAATTAATGAGATCTACACACACACACACACACACACACACACACATACACTCACATGCTCACACACAAATGTCAAGCATGTCTGCAGAGCTGCCATAATCATGTATTAGTGTGTATTGGTGTATTATTGTGTGTGTGTGTTTGTGTATACGTGTGACAGTGCAGCAACCTGAGGTTGTGAGTTACAGCGATTTGAGTTCTGACAATCTGATTGGTCAAGGTTTGATTGTTTGTAACTTTTTTTCAGAATAACTGTATCACTCCCGTTGCTAGGTAACAGCTGTCTTTGCTCTGCAGATGACTGTGAAGTTCTACTAAGTTCTACAGCAAACCAAATGTGAAACCCTCAAAGAACTTTATTAAGATCCACACTGTAGCGGTTTGGTTCCACTCTGAAAAAGTGTGACAGTTGTCCTACATCAAGTTTGATCCACTTTAATGAAGAAGTTCAGTTCATTTTTACAGCTCACAGTAAGTCATACTGTGTCCTAAACCACGTCCACAAGTCTGATCCACTTTAATGAAGAAGTTCAGTTCAATTTTACAGCTCACAGCAAGTCATACTGTGTCCTAAACCATGTCCACTTGTCTGATCCACCTTAATGAAGAGCTGGATGTGGACTGAGGGTCCAAAGTAGTTTTGGGTTTGTGTTTACGGTAAAAGATTTGGGTGACTATTGACTTCTCGTGTAAGCGACGTTAACCTCATAGAAGCAAAATTCGGACACTGAATACATCTCAGCTGATCTGGGGTTTGTAGATTTTTCACCAAAAATTGTCCTTTAAAAATGAAAAAAAGAGAACCAAACAGTCCAGAACACTCAGATTGGTGTGTCTGGGGCAGCAGCACTCAGGAGGCATATTAGCTTTTTCGTTTTCGGCAATATCATTTAAATATCATTCTTCACAGGTTTGAGATGTAAAATATACATTAAATAACACATTGAGAGCTGAGGTAACACAACAAGGAGAGTGTTTGTTTATGTGCTACTGTGTGTGTGTGTGTGTGTGTGTGTGTATGTGTGTTTGTGATCACGATGAAAAGAAGCCCTGACTAGTTTGTTTCTGCATTTCAGTCAAAACACATTTTCGGGAGCGAAGCTTTAATCCTGCTTTAATGAAGCTTCATGACAAACCTGCTCTCACTGAACCCACTTCTTCTGAAATGGACTCTAACACACCTCTGCTCCCCCAGAACACTCCTCTCCTCACAGAACCAGCCCATAAAACCCCAAAACATCAATTTTTAGTAAATAAAGGTAAACATCAAAACATAAAGGTAAGCACAATTTACTTTAGAGGCAGAAACAAATTTGAGCAGAACATCTAAGATGATGATGAACATAAAAACATGGAATGATAGAAAGAAGTATACTGATTATCAATCAATAAATCGATCAGACATTCAGCCAATCAGTCATTCAGCCAATCAGTCAATCAATCAAGCAGTCAGAAAGTCAGTTAATCAATCAACCAATCATTCAGTTAATTAATCAATGAGTCAGTCATTCAGTCAGTTAGTCAGTCAATCAGTCAACCAACCTGTCAGTCAGTCAGTCAGCCAATCAATCAATTTATCAGTCAATCTATCAATCAGTCAGTCAGTAAATCATTCAGTCAATCAGTCAACCACTCAGTCAGTCTGTCAATCAATCAACCAGTCAGTAAGTTAGTTAATCAATCAATCAATCAATCAATCAATCAATCAGTCATACAGTGACTCAGTCTGTCTGTCAGTCAGTCAGCCAATCAATCAATTGATAAGTCAATCCATCAGTCTGTCAATTAATCAATCAATCAGTCAATCAGTCGGTCAGTCAATCTATTAAGCAGTCAATCAATAAATTAGTCAATCAGTCAGTCAAACAGTCAATCAATCACTCAAACAATTTGATTAGATCAGTTCTATTTATCATGAAAACACTTTTATAGCGCTGATGCTGAAGCTTCAGAGATTAAAGTGACATTGTAACTTATGAACATTATGAACATTAGAACAGTGTGAGCGTGCAGGTAGCACTAATTAGGCTAATTAAAGTGCTGCTTTCACTAATGTCTGAAATTTCCTGCCAAACCCAACAAACACTAAAAGAAAACAAATCAGTTAAAGACTATTTAACACATTTTGGGTTAATAATAAAACCATCTTTCCTGCAAGTCCCTTATGAAATCAAAACATACGAATTTTGCCCACATACAAGAAAAAATGCTAATATTTCATATTAAACTGATCTCAAACAGTAAACACAAATGCACTGGAGCTGGACTGACTGAAACTATGAACCTTCCTGCATCTCCAGGCCTCAGAAGCACTTTTAAAGCACTCTGAAGGTTCGTTTGAAAATGTGAGGAGTGAAAGGTTTTGTTTTTCTCGTGGAAATGTAATTGAGTAAATGTACAAGTATTTAAAGAAGAAGGTGCTGTGGCGGGGCCGCGGAGCTCCTCCTGCTCAGGCTGGAACAGGCCTCAGTGTTGACTCTGCAGCTCCACAGTGTTCCGTTACCTGTCTGACGGTGCGGGGCAGCCGATGTTGGTGGCATTTGGTGTGGGGGGGAGGGGTGGAGAAAACTGCACGCTTTGTTACCGAAACGTTCATGGACAGTTAAAGGTGCTTTTGACAACAAACCGCGGCCTCAGTGCTTAAACCTCTACAGTTACGGCCTGATGTGTGTGAAGAGCTGAATTAATGATGAGGGTTAAACACTTCAGCCTCCGCTGTAACAGCTTTTGTGGCACTAAACACACGGGGCACTAAAACACCCCATATGTTTTAAATACATGTAAGTATCTACGTGTTATTATAACCATATATACATAAGAGGCATGTTATAATATACACTTACATAATATATGTAAATGTTTATCTAAAAATTATATAATATTGTATGCCCTATGTAGTATATATGTGTTGACACATATATTATTAAACACCACACACACACATATACATGTATATATATATATATATATATATATATATATATGCATGTGTGTGTGTGCGAGAGAGAGAGAGAGACAAAATCATCCCAAATGAGAAAGCTTAAATGACAGCCCCCCCCACCACTGTAATGTGTATATGTGTGTATAATTAGTGAAGGGGAGGCTAATTACCGTTGCAACCTGAGTCTTATTTCTCGTATTTCCACACACACAAACACACACACACACACATCACTCCATCCATCAGATCGCGGGGCTGATACATGCGAGTCTAAAGAACGACAGCACAGTTTTAATGGATCCTGTAAGTTCTTTTGCAGTCCAGCAGTGAGTTCAGTCCTCTGCTGTCTCAATTTCAGTCACTAACACTGAGTTCCTGATGAGTTTTTTCTGGTTTAATGTGGTTCTGTTGTTCTGGTTCTTCTCCTGGACTGTTTTTCTGACTCTCACTGTGGAGCTCCAGACGTTATTTTACACCAGAAGGTCTGAAAAGGGAACCAGTGTTGTCATTTTTAGACACTGGCTTCATTCTTCTTCAAATTTTATGTTCAAAGTCAGAATCAGAATCAGAAAATTGTACTGAGGAAGTTACTTATGTTACAACTGCACAGACCCACAGAGACACAGACAAGAACAGTATAAGGTCTAAATGTACTGTTACTGTTGTAAATAAAATGAGAACGTTTAAAAAATACCCTTAACAGTGTTGCTGTTTGTGGCGTAAACAGCATGGGGGGGGGGCTAATGGAGTACTTTTCCATAAAAGAAATCTGTTCTGGTTAAAATCAGCGTTTAGATCAGAGCAGATCGGGAAGCAGGTCAGGGAGGATTGAATGACCTGGAGTTTTCAGCTCTTCCAGTAATATCAGTCCCCATTGTTCACTGCAGATAATCCGGCTCTGAAAACGTTCCCATTCATGAGTTTAGAGATGTAGATAGTTCAGATTTGGCAGAAAGTGTTCACTTTTATTCTCTAAGTTGATATTATGGTTTACTACTAATGAGTGATATTCCTCTGAAGCTCTTAAAACCAGACCACCAGTTCAGTCAGCACAAACCTCCCAACACTTTCATCTTTAACTCTAATGAAGTCACTAATAAATCAATAATTACTGATATTCTTCCACTCTCCCAC
>JBBPCX010000117.1:157312-167784 GCA_037974365.1 Hydrocynus forskahlii | reverse complement strand
ATTCATACGTAGGTCACTGTGTGTCTTAACCAACAAAAACATTCCTCTGAAACTGGTCAGGTTCAGGGACTGGACTGTTCTGTAAAACAACCTGACGTCAGGGGTTTAAAAAAGCACCGGTGCAAGTGGAGAGAGTCACTTTCTGATGTATTTAGGGTGCTTGCCAAACTCTAACTTCTGTTTCCAGTGAGGCTGAGTCCAAAAAGGCAGTCCAGCTTCTCCTGGACCGGGTCTGGATCAGTAACGGCGTCTCAGGGCAGACCCGAGGGCCGGTCGATCACATTTATCCACAGTTTACACCTTTTTTCTTGATCTTTGAGCTATGTAAGGATCACGTTTCCAGAGAAAGAAAGGCTGGGGGTGCAGGGGGCGGGGCGGTGGAGGGGTTGGGGGTAGAAGGAGTTCTCTCAGTGCTGGTCTGGATTGAAAAGCGAGCCTGGTGCTGACAGCTAAATGCGCTAATTTTCTTCTGGGAGCGGGTTTGTCTTACCGGGGCAGTGGCTGATCAGCAGATACCATGAGGCCTTGTACCCCGTCCAGAGGGGTGACGTCAAACGGCTCAGAAAGAGCCCTGGGCGGCACAGGAGAACCCTCACATCTTTTTCTGTCTGCTCCTTCTGGCTTCTGGACAAATGTTCCGGTGATGTGAGGTGTTCTCATGACAACAGAGTGCTACAATGTTAAAAAAGAACTGAGGGTTGTCGTGAGAACGCCTCACATCATAGGGACGTTTGTCCAACTTTTATGAAGAACCCTCAGTTCTTTTGGAACATTGTCCAACCAGAATGCTAGAATGTTCCAAAAGAACTGAGGGTTCTTCATAAAGGTTGGACAAACGTCCCTGTTGAGGTGTGCTCGTGATTGAGGGTTCTTGAGTAAAGGTTACATATGGAACATACATGCTTATATATAGAACAGTTAAAGAATCTTTAAGTGTTAAGTGGTTCTTATATGTTCTTCTTTGAGGGACCTTTTACAGAACAGCACTCAGAAAGGGCTCCACTGTCATTAGAACCTTTTTTGCTGTCATGTAGAACCCTATTTGCTAAGAATGTCTGGATTTGAGCCAAAACCTTTGATGTCAGTCTGGTGAAGGTGTTTGGTAACTGACTTAATTCAAGGTAGTTGCTGCTGTTTTTAGCCATATAATACACAAAATACTGCTACATTTTAGATGCCATATTTAGAGATAATGTTCATTGATTATGGGCTCACAGTTAACATCATGCTAATTAAATTATAATGCTGCATTTCAGTTATAAAATGGAAAAACACTTGGTAATTTTACTCAAACGGGGATAGAGATGTAATACTAATGATGATGGAGAAGGTCTATTTGAGACCCAGGTCTATTTGAAATTCCGGCTTTTTTGAGATTTGTGTCTGTTTGAGATGTGGGTTTATTAGAGCACCAAATCTATATGAAAAGTGTGTCTATTTCAGATTCTGGTCTATTTGAGATTCAGGTCCATTTGGGATTCAGATCTTATTGAGATTCGTGTCTTTTTTAGATTCTGGTCTTTTTGAGATTCACTTTCATGTCTATTTAAAATTAAGATATTTTTGAGATTGAGTCTAGTTCAGATTCAGGTCAATTTGAGATTTGGAGATTTGAAATTCGAGTGTTTCAAGATTTGGGTCTGTTTGAGATTTGTTTATATTTAAGATGTGGCTCCATTTGATATTTGAGTATATTTGACATTCAGGTCTTTCTGAGATGTGGGTCTGCAGAAATTTCGGCAGAATCATAAATTAGGCCTCTGGTTCATGAAAAGTAACTAAACTCTAAGTATATTTTGGTTAAATGGGAGAAATTGGCTTAATTTCTTGTTGGCTTTGGGGAAGAGATCATGTGAATTTAGCTGAATAGCAGTAAGGATCGGTGTTACTAACTTCATTTCACCCTGTAGTTATGTATGTGTGTGTGTGTGTGTGTGTGTGTGTGTGTGTGTGTGTGTGTGTGTGCAAGCACTTTGTACAATGACGTCAGAAGGTATCAGTGGACAAAAAAAGAAGTGACAACTTATTTTGCGAGTTGAATCAGTGTATTGATGGAGGGTGGAAAGTTCAGTGCCGTGGCGACACCCGTAATTTGACGTAATTATCACCCTTTTCCCGATATGATGGCTAATCCGTGCGTTCTCGTTCTGGCGGGAACACAATGGCTATGCGCTAATGATCACCTGGGTACTTCTTTCCCCTCTGGTTTTAAAGTTGCATTAGATGGTGATTACCTATAATATGGGTCCTTATCTGGAGCAGGCCGTGCTTCATTACGCCGACTGTATTCCTCACGGCCTCAAAGGCCTGGTTTAGATGTCAAAAGCTGACTCGGATTCATTAAAACTCATGGGCCCTCTGCGCACAAAGCTGCTTCCAGCGCACCTGAGAGCGCCAACTGGAGCGTCCGAAAACACGGTGTCCAAACAGAATGCTGCCGCTGATTAAATTCCTGATTAAATTCCTCTTTTATAATCGGCCTCATTTGATTATATAGGCGCGGAAGAGTGTGTCGGACAAAAGGACTGATTGACTGCGAGTGGAGAAAAGGAGCTTGTTCACATTGTGGCCCCACAAAAGCCAGTGGAGTCACTGAAGTGAGGCCCAAAGGGGCAAGGCGCCACTAGGGGGCAGTGCCACTGCATAGCCTCACACACTGGGGCAAAAGGGGAGGGGGAGTGGGGGCCAGAGTTTTGGAGCAAACTCACTGAGTGTAAAATATTAAAAAAATATATGTAAAATATAAAAGGTTAGATGATGGAGGTGGATAAATATGAGTAAAAGAACTATTCTGTACTCAGTTTGGACAGTTATTTGGGAAAAAGAGTAAATATTAATGGGGATAAAAAGATTCATATTTATAATTTAGTCAAAACTCAACAGTTATCTATCTATCTATCTGTCTATCTATCTGTCTATCTATCTATCTATCTATCTATCTATCTATCTATCTATCTATCTAAGTATCTTTTACTGTCAAACTAAGTTGTAAGATAGTTTTGTATTTGTACAGGTTTGTAGTTTCTCCTCACCCTGGGCCTAAATTATTGTAAAAATAAACGATCAAAGGACACAACATAATTGGCCCAAACTCCAAACTCAGAGTTTTTTTTTCCATCTCTTGTGAACTCTCCCTCTGCGGTGACATCATTCAAGTCACAGATGTTTTCTCCACTTTAGGAACCGCAGGATGAAAACGAAGAAAAAAAAAGGGGCCACAGTAAAACCCGGGCCAGCTTCTGCTGAGGCCGTTACCAACAATTCACGGAGGCGCTGGATGGTTCCCACTAGGTTCTGGTCGGCCTGGAAACGGCAACTTATTAATCTTGTGATGGAGGGCCAGCTGCAGCGGAGGCTGTTACCATCCCACCATCGACCTGCTCCTTCATTTTCTTCTTCTTCTTTTTCTTTTACTGCTTTACTGCTTTTTCTTCTTTGTTTTTTTCTCCTTTACTTTGTTTATGTCTTATGGATCATCCCGGGTTCACCTATAGTGAATAATGACACATAAAAATCCCTGAGGTTCACCCAGAACACTAAAGAAGCCGTTTCGTTTTCTGTCGTTAGAAAAGTAAAAATAAATAGTTGAATGAGGAAAGCCCCCTGTCCGCTGATTAGGTTGACTAATTCGGAGAAAAAGTGCTTAGTTTTTTCCAACTTTAATGATATTCCCCCGGCATATCGGGCCGCGGTTGCCTGGCGACGGGATTTGAGCGCGGCCCCTCGTTCGATTCCCACACATCAGAGCCCCTCAAAAGCAATTTTTTCTCCTTGAGCTTTTGATTCAGTCTCCTCTGAAGCCCTTCCCCCCGCTGGGCCGGTCTGGGTGGGCAGGACGCGGGCAGAATGGGCCGGGGGTGAAGGGGAGGCTGGTCACACATCAAGGCCTGAAAACAAAGCCCCCAGGAACCTTCCTCACAAACACAGACTCTCTCGGCCGGGAGCGAACGCGCTGAACCCCTGCTCCCCCTGCAGCTCGCTTGCAGCCCATAAACACCCAGTGCCGAACGCACAAACAAATAAACAAACTCACAAACACACCTACAGCACCGGAGCCGAGGGGCGGGGGGTTAGAGGGAGCTCTGATTTAGGATGATCTAAGGGTGATAAACTGCTCTGGCTTGTGAGACTAAACAACAAATAACAAAAACAATAACAACAACAACAACAACAACAACAACAGTTTAACAGCAGCAGGTTCTTAAGGTGCAAAGTGTTTCTAAGGAGAACTGAGTGAGCTGAGTTTCAGTTCGGTTTAATTTTTTTAATTTAATTTATGTGAGAAAACCTTTTCTCTCTAATATCAACAACAACAACAACAACATCAGCTTGGTGTAATTTAACTATAAGGCAGTAAAACCAGCGACAGGTCATTGAGCTTTGTAAGAATCATCTGTTCATAAAGCTATGTAACATCTACATAAATCTTTTATGAGAAATGAAATTAACTTTCATTAAACTCTCTGGACCAAAGTAAACTAGTGGCTAAAACACTTATCAGTGAACCTTTATATAACCATAAAGTTGCAGTTCTGCAACCCCTCAGTGTCTCCCGGGGGGCTGTCCCTGTAACTAACGACTGTAAGACTTTGTGTGTAACTAATGATTGTAAGACTGACCCTGACTGATGCCTGTCATTATAAACCTTTAAAAACGTTAATATGGGTTTATGTCAGTTCCCATAAAAGACTCATTTAGATTCCAACAATCTGTATAGTTTTAGTTTGATTTATGACTTTGGGTATTAAATAACATTTGGTAAATAATTACTTACAAAGCAATACATACAGTACTGTACAGACGTCTACCACAATACAATCTGGAAAGTGTTTGAATGGCGACAACTTTTTCAGCATCATTGATCCCAAACACAGTCAATGCAGTCAAAGCTCTTCGATATAAAAACAGGATAGAACTCTATCAGTCCTGGATCGGCCCCCCAAAGCCCAGATCTCCACATTACTGAAGCAGCATGGACCATCTGGACAGAGAACAGAACAACAAACAGAGATGCCCAGAGAAGAGCTTTGGAACGTCCTTCAAGAAGCCTGGAGAACTTTTCCTGAAGAACTTAAAGAAATGACAGGAGAGCTTGTCTAAGAGAGTTCAGGCTGTGAACGGTGGTACTAACGGAGCTCAGAACACACACTGACTTTAAAGCTGTTAAAATTAAACACACCTTCTCATTGTTAATTCTGTATTTACTGTGTGTTGCGGTAAATCACTGCTTCAACCTGCTGTCTCATTTTCCTAATATAAACAAATATAATTCAAAGACATTTGTACTGTAGTTTATCATCATTAACAATAAAGACTCCTGGCTCTGGCACAAGAGAGTGTAAGAGTGGATTTTAGCTTGATTTGGTTCATGAAATTAGTTGATATATAAATTGAATTGTAACTTTACAGAACAACATATAAACAATCTTTTATCTGATTTGGTGTCTTTCAGGACTGTTTGTATTGGTTGGTTTCTACAGCAGGCGTCTCCAGCCCTGGTCCTGGAGATCCTCCTTCTTCAGAAGTCTGGCTCCAACCACAATCTGCAACACCTGTTCTGGCTAATGAACTTCAACAGAGGCCTGTGACTGGCTGTAGCATTAATTAAGGGGACAAAGTGGTAGGATAGATGTTTGTTAGAGATAAATATGGCAGGAGAGAACATCTCCAGGAGAAAGGCTGGCAACCACTGGTTTGAAGGGTAGCTTTGGTGTGAGTTTGGTGTGAGATGCTCAGTTCTGGAGTTTACAGTGGAGGTGAATGGAACCAGATGTCTGTCTCTAAAATCTCCTCACAGTAAGTTATTCCATCAAATGTTTCTGGTAGCGCCACCTGACACCTGAGACATTGTTCTAGCGTTTTGAGAAGATTTTGGTCCTAAAACTAAACCCGTTCATGGTGGAGGGATACATGCAGGGAGTCGTGAGGTAAAATAGTCCCCAAAGAAAAGTGATTTAGTTCAGATTCACTATTTTACATCATCAACATCCATATAAACACTCAGAGACACGTGGAGCTTCACTTGGGGACGACAGAGAATAAAACGGCAGGATTTGTGTTGGAGATGTCTGGTTCCATTCACCTCCATAGAAATGAATTCAGAGTCTCTACACACACCAAACACACTCTGAACCCACTCTGAATTATGAGTTTTGAAAAGTTGGTGGTCAGCGTGGTTTTATTTGGATGTACTACAGACGTATTCAGACCACAGGTTAATCAGCCATTGAAATAAGACGGCATTTACAGCAGTTTTATTCTAAATAATGTTCTACAATTTGACACCTTTTCTGAAGAAGGCCTGAAATGTCATCTTCGAGCATTTCCCACTCGTGCCAGTCAAAAGTAAGCGCTCCCACTGAACCGCATCTGCTTGTTCATCTTTGGACTTCTAGGAATTATTGTGTCCACAAATGATCCCGTCGCGTGTGTGAATGGAGTATGAATCGTGGAGGATGTCCCTGCCACTCATGCGCCGGCGTGTGGAGGTGTCATGTTGCAGAGGGGAAATAAAGGCTGCGTTTGTGAGGGCCTTATCAAGACCCTGGTGTCATGTAGGCCGCGGACGTGATAAGCTCCAGCAACTCGGCCTCAACAAGGACGAGCCTGTTCCTCCTCTCCTGCCGTCCAAGAGAACGCAGAGCCGCCTCCTCCTTCCTGCGGCGTTTTGGCAGCCCTTCGCGTTTGGATCACTCGCGGGACGGAGACAGACAAGGCTGAAAGACAGGAGACACTTACGGCCCAGCCAGCGATTATTGCGAGACTGCGATATTGACATGCTCTGTTTAAAACAGAATAATAAATAAATACATACATAAAGAAAGAAGACATGGGTTATTACTAAAACGTAGGCCTTATCTGCTTTTCTTTTGTATTGATTTTTTAGTTTTGTATATTAATCCTCATTTAACAGGCTAGCACATAAATGTAAAAGAAAAGCACTGGAATGCTGCAGTTGAATGTTAATGTTTGTTGTTTGTGTGTGTGTGTGTGTGTGTGTGTGTGTGTGTGCGTGTAAGTCTGTGTGAGTGTATGTGTATGGAAATTAAAAAACAATCCATTTTGAATGGACTATTCTTATGATGTCACAAAAACCAACAGTTACTTGCATCCACCTATTCAGCCTACAGTAGTATAGCCCCACCCACTCACATTCGTCATATTGGAATAGACTTCACTTACATATATAAGTCGTGAAGGCCCAGCCTGTTTAATTCTAAGGAGTAATTACAGAACTTAAAAAAATAACAATCATGTAAAAAATTATGTTAAAATCAAATTTGACAATTTAAGAAACATAAAATACAGTAAAACACTATATAACATTAGAATAAACACTAATAAACACAAATACAGTTAACCACTATGAATTCTTAGAATAAACACTAATTAACACAAATACAGTAAAACACTGTATAACATTAGAATAAACACTAATAAACATAAATACAGTACAACACTATTGTCATGTCCCCTCAGCAGCCTCTAGGGGCCGCTCTTGTGCTGTTCTTTTGTTTTGTTTTGGTTTTTGGAACTCGTATTTTGAAATCCTGAGCACACCGGGACTGAGTTTGTTTATTATGTGTTTCAGCTGGGCGGTGTGCTCAGAGAGAATGAGTTTTGGGTTGTCATTGGTTTGTAGAGTTTTGTCTTTAGTATTTAAGTTCGTTTGTGGTGGACCTCGGCGTCGGTCCACAGTCAT
This sequence comes from Hydrocynus forskahlii, assembly GCA_037974365.1. Classification (NCBI taxonomy): domain Eukaryota; kingdom Metazoa; phylum Chordata; class Actinopteri; order Characiformes; family Alestidae; genus Hydrocynus; species Hydrocynus forskahlii. Next base: position 160,082 of record JBBPCX010000117.1, on the reverse strand, counting down.
ACTATGATGGATTGTGTTTTCTCCTTACTCCTTTTATTTTGGAGTTTGGTTTTCTGGCCCTCATGCCTGTTTGTTTTTTTGTTATAAATAAAAGTTTATTCAAGATGAATGTCTGCCTACGCACCTGCCCTCATTTTGGAGTGAAGGGGATTCGTGACAACTATAGAACATCAGAATAACACTAATAAACATAAATACAGTAAAACATTATCTAACATTACAATAAACATAATAAACATAAATAGAGTACAACACTATATAACATTAGAATAGACATAAATACTGTAAAACACTATATTACATTAAAATAAACACTACTAAACATAAATACAGTAAAACAGAATAAACATGATTACAGTAAAACATTATATAGCATTATAATAAGCACTAAAAATACAATAAAACACTATACAACAGAATATGCACAAATAAACACACATGCAATAAAACACTATATAATATAAAAACAAACACTAATAAACATAAATGCTATAAAACACTATGCAAGTTAGAATAAATATAAAAACAGTAAAACACTATATAACAGAATAAACACAAAGTAAAACACTGTAAAAAACATTTTTATTGTGTTAAAATGCTGTTTCTGTTTTTCCATTTCTCTACTTTCTGCCCTCGTTGCTTGCTAGCAGCTCAACGCAACTCTTAAAAGACGGCTGTGGGAAAAAATGATTTTATTTGTTAATATAAATTAAACAAGTTGATTTCCAGTGATCCAGTGGAACGGCATCTAGGGAGATGTGGAAAGAGTCTATCAATGTATTGATCAGCCAGTTTGGTATTGGGTGGTAACTGTCAATACTGGGGCTTCAACAGTTTATATTTATATTGTTACATGTTTATATTGTTGCTGATAGTGACATAAGCAAAGGCTGAACTAGAAGAGTTTTGTTAGTTTTTGTGGGACCAACTTGTATGTATATGCTGAAGTGCTTCTACCCCAGAACCCCCCTTCAACGCCCCCCCCCCATGCCCCCCCCCATGCCCTCTCTCCCCAGTTGGGTTCCACCTCTGCATGCCTGTATGCTGATGTAAGCCTCTCAAATGAGTTTGCTGAGGAGGGCACAGATTAGTCGCGCTGGTTGCCAGGCACTAACCACTTCAACGGCTTTCCAGCCCGGGCTCCAATCCTCCCAAAGTGCCATTTAAAATTAATTAAACCTTCTCAGATCTGCCACCAAACGTCCTGTCTCCAAACCTTACATCTAACTTTATTCTATTTCTCTGAATCGGAATTGGTTTTGTTGCTCAAAATCTACCAACAAAACAGTCTTAATTTTTTGATTGCAAAAAGTTTCACCTGTATGAAACAATTTTGATTGTTTGTATGAATAAAAAAAAGAATGAGAAACAGGACTACACATAGTTCCCCGAGAAAGAATCTGATTGGATTTTATTTTTCTCAATCAGAATTAGTTTTAATTCTCAGAATGAGGTTTAGATCTCAGAATGAGAATCAGAATTAGTTTTAGTTTTAGTTCAGTTCTCTGAGTGAGAATCCGGACTTATTGCTGAATAAGAATTTATTTTCTTTCCCAAAATCATGACTAGAATGTTTTTTTATTGGTATGGACTTTTTGTTTGTTGTGGTTCACATTAAGGTACTGACAGCTACAAGTAAATATTTGTTACTGAATATTTCAGGGTAGATCCTAAAAAATTCAGAGTAATTGATAAATATATCAGAGTAATTGATAATATACAACTGATACTGAATAAGTCATATTTGATACTAAGTTGATAGCTACGCTAACACACTTTAGTCCATTTACAGTGTCATGCAGTGGCAGAAACCACCGAAGCAAATCCATTACACAAACACAAACTGGATGGGGGGTGGGGAGGGCGGGGGTCATAGCCAAACTATTTCTTGATTTTTTGGATTGTGAACTCAAGGAGAGCTGAAACGATCAGAGCAACACTTTAGCTAAAAATGACCCCCATAGCATAATAGACTCGCTTTTCTAGTTTCTCACACTGTAATCTTTAAATGGACTAAAGTTTGTTAACATAGCTAAACACAGCAGCTGCTGTGAGTGGACTGGTGTGTGGTTGTGGTGTGGGGTTGTTGTGTGTGGTTGTGGTGTGAGGTTGTGTGTTGTGGTTTGAGGTTGTTGTGTGGGGTTGTGGTGTTTAATGCGGTTTTGGTGTGAGGTCACAGTGTGTGTTGTGGTGTGAGGTTGTGGTGTGGGGTTGTGGTGTTTAATGCGGTTTTGGTGTGAGGTCACAGTGTGTGGTTGTGGTGTGAGGTTGTGGTGTGGTGTGTAGGTGTGGAGCAAGGTTGCGGTGTGTGGTGTGTGGTTGTGGTATGTGGTTGTGGTGTGAAGTTGTGGTATGAGGTTGTGGTATGAGGTTGTGGTATGAGGTGGTGGTGTGAGGTTGTGGTGTGAGGTTGTGGTATGAGGTTGTGGTATGAGGTGGTGGTGTGAGGTTGTGGTGTGAGGTTGTGGTGTGTGGTGTGAGGTTGTGGTGTGTGGTTGTGGTGTGTGGTTGTGGTGTGTGGTGTGAGGTTGTGGTATGAGGTTGTGGTATGAGGTTGTGGTGTGAGGTTGTGGTATGAGGTTGTGGTGTGGGGTTGTCATGTGTGGATGTGGAGTGAGGTTGTGGTGTGTGGTGTGTGGTTGTGGTGTGAGGTTGTGGTGTGAGGTTGTGGTGTGTGGTGTGTGGTGTGTGGTTGTGGTGTGAGGTTGTGGTGTGTGGTTGTGGTGTGTGGTTGTGGTGTGTGGTGTGAGGTTGTGGTATGAGGTTGTGG
>JBBPCX010000117.1:128998-143394 GCA_037974365.1 Hydrocynus forskahlii | reverse complement strand
GTGCTGAATGCTGAGTGGTTGGAACTCCTTTATCTAGGCTCCTTGTATCTTTAGGCACTTTGCAGCCTGTCAGTAAACCATTTGTTCACATTTCTTTCATTTAATTTCATCAGTATGACAAAGATCAGACAGTCTGACAGAAAATAGTATTTTTACACCAACAAGGTGATCCAAAATAGGGGGCTCAAGACTATTGCACAGAACTGCACATCCAGCCTTATAGTTCCAGCGCTAATGGAGCAAACTTCAGACACCAAATGTGTCTTGGTTGATTGACTACATTTAGGGAAAAAGGGGAGGCTGTGGCAGTGGGGGTGGGTCCTGCAGGGACTGATGGGGAAAAAAAACAGAGTGGCATTCAGCTTCCATCTTTAATAAGCTCCCCTTTTCTCTTTGTTGATTTCCTCCTCCGTCCCCATCCCTGCTTTCCCAGCCAAATTGATTTTTTAATTATCCATTGTTTTAGTGCTTGATTGACAGCGTCTGCTCGTTAATGAATCTGGGCCTGGCCGGTTGATTTTGAGGATAGAGCGGGAACTTCCTCCCGCTAATTAGAGAGATACATGTAACACGACGTATGAAAGGTAATTAAATGTGATTAAACCAGCACTGAACCAACTTCTGAAGTCAGTGAGATCTGGGTTCGACATTCCCCTCATCGAAGTTACCTCCCTCCGAACGGCAGTGGACGAGAAGCTCGTTCAGGGGTTTAAACATCGATAAACAAACTCTGGCCTCATTTAAACAAACGGGAGCAGAAGTTCGACCGGACTCACGCTGCTGGTTATCAGAGTTAATCTCACTGACCCACTGCTCAGCTGTTCATTGCGTGTAAACCTGTGTGTGCCGAGGTCAGTCACGTGTTTTAAGGCGGTAGAGTGCTTTAATAATGTTTGTGTGTGTGTGTGTGTGTCACTGACATGCTTGTGTCAAATATATCTAACACCAAAACAACGACAGTAGATTTAGTGAAAGTCTGGAACTTCAATAGTAAATCAGTTAGAGTTTTGAGCTCCAGCAGTAAATCAGTGAGAGTCCTGAGCTCCAGCAGTAGATCAGTGAGAGTCCGGAGCTCCAGGAGTTTATCAGTAAGTGTCTGGAGCTCCAGGAGTAGATCATAGCAAGTCTGGAGCTCCAGCAATAGATCAGTGAGAATCTGGAGCTCCAGCAGTAGATCAATGAGAGTCTAGAGCTGCAGGAGTAGATCAGTGAGAGTCTGGAGCTCCAGCAGTAGATCAAAGAGAGTCTGGAGCTCCAACAGTAGATCAGTGAGAGTCTGGAGCTCCAACAGTAGATCAACGAGAGTCTAAAGCTCCAGGAGTAGATCAGTGAGAGTCTGGAGCTCCAGCAGAAAATTAGTGAGAGTCTGGAGCTCCAACAATAGATCAGTGAGAGTCTGGAGCTCCAGGATTAGATCAGTGAGAGTCTGGAGCTCCAGGAGTAGATCAGTGAGAGTCTGGAGTTCCAATTGTAGATCAGTGAAAGTCTGGAGCTCCAGGAGTAGATCAGTGAGAGTCTGGAGCTCCAGCAGTCGGTCAGTGAGAGTCTGGAGGAGCACCAGCATTGAGGGATAACACAGATATCATAGTTGGAATAGTGTCAATATCTCCGGTGCCAAAAATTCAGCTAGACAGAGAAAAGTAATGATTATTAAAATAGAACTTAAGAAGAACAGTTAACATTTTTATTTGTTGGGAGGCCCACTTTCTGTTACTGTTACATTTTCTCTGAAGATCTGAGAACCTTCACTGTGATAAACACATCGTACTTCATATTTTACAGCATTAATTACAGACCCGAAGCTCAGCATCGCCCCTCTCCTGACACACCGCTGACCTACAAATGTACACACACCACCACCCATGTTCTTACAGCACACACACACACACACACAGCATGTGAATGTTTAAACGGCTCTGGTTCAGATATGGCAGGTGTGCTGGGATCAAAACTGGGGCGCTGTGAAACATTCAGGAAAGGTTATATTTCTGCACGATAAGAGATGTGAGAAACAATCTGTTGCCGTGGTTACAGTTCTTGCTGGACTCACACACATTTTTCATTATCACTGACATACAGGACCAGCAAAAAGTTCAGATCCGCCTTCATTCAGAGACATTTTTAGCTGAAGGCTATACATATATATGTGTGTATGTATAGTAGGCTATATTTTAAATCTGTACTGGTATATGTGTGTGTGTCTGTAGATGGACAGACAGAAAGATACATAATAATACTTAATAATACAGTTTTGATATAGTTGTTTCCTCGCTGCATACTTTCCCAGGCGATTTTTTTATAGTTTTGCTATCTTTGTTATTTTTGTGATGTGTAAAAAAGGGAACAGCGTGAGCGGGCGTGTCCAAATATTTCACTGCACTTTAACTGCAGGTTTACACAAATCTGTCACAAACACACACTCACAGGCCTTAAACCTACAGCTCCAGTCACTTACCCACAATAGCTTTACTATGACGATTCCACAACACTTTCACATGTGTGTGTGTTTGTGTGTGTGTGTCCAGAGCATAATTCAAGGAAAACATTCTTGACATTTAAAACTCAAGTGTTATTTCTGTGCGCTGAAAGCCACGTGTCAGAGTAAAGGATGGTTTGTTTTTATTGCCTTCAGCAACTGAATCACTGTTATGATGTAACTTCCACTCGTACACTACACACTAAATAACCCACCCATACACTAAACAACCACTCATACACTAAATACTAAACACCCACTCATGCACTAAACACTCACTCACACACTAAACACCCACTCATAAACTAAATACTCACTCACACACTAAACACCCACTCATACACTAAACACTCACTCATCCACTAAACACCCACTCATACACTAAACACTCACTCATCCACTAAACACCCACTCATACACTAAATACTAAACACTCACTCATCCACTAAACACCCACTCATACACTAAATACTAAACACCCACTCATACACTAAACACTCACTCATCCACTAAACAACCACTCATACACTAAACACCCACTCATACACTAAACACTCACAATTTGGATATGTTCGGAAATTAGCTGTTAATGTGTGTGAAGCTCATCTATAAAGTGTCTCTGGCGAAGGTGGTGAACACTGATCTGTGTGTTTGTGTGTGTGGGTGTGTTTATGTGTGTGTGTGTGTATCAGAGGATCGAGTGTGATACTTGTATCTCAAGTTACCCCTCTATCTTTATCTGCTGTTTCCTCCAAAGTCATATGAGCTCTAATAGTATGCACATTTAAATACATCCATACCGTCTTTATATATTCAATGTGCATGGCTTTACAGAACTACACAGTAATGACAGCACTGATACAGGAAACCTGTTGTGCTGCTGAGTGATGAACAACAACAATATCCTGTGCAAAGGTATTGAGCCCTCCTCATTTCTATACATTTTGCTTTGAATCCCCTTGTTGGTGCAAAAATTCTATTTTCCGTCTGTCAGACTGTCTTATCTTTGTCATACTGAGTAGATTAGATGAAAGAAATCAGAGAAAATGTTTTGCTGCTAAGTGTCTAAAGATACAAGGAGCCTAGATAAAGGAGTTCCAGCTACTCAGCATTCAGCACCACCAGTATACTGATCATCGCCTTATCATATATGTATATTCAATTAATTCATCAACTTTGACCAATTTTTCACTAATAGTTCCTTCAGACTGAATCATTCAATGTGTGTGAAATGATGTAATGTTTTCTAAAAAAAAAAAAAAATCAAGGGATTGCCCCTTGACAAAAAAAACAAAAAAAACCAGGGAAAGCTTGTTTACATCTCAAACATTAAGGAAAATAAATTAGAATTTTTGAACTGAGCCACAGACACATTGTTATAGTATATTTTGAGATAATTCCTCACTGAATGTTGCAGTAGATCTTAATTGATTTTAAATTTCAAAATCAATGCTGTTGAATCTTACACCCCCTCCTCCAAACAGCCTATCCCCGCACCCCCCGCCATCCAGTACCTCCTTTTCTGCATCCTCCGCTCTTAAACTCTTTCATTGTCCCCCTCCACCATTCATCCTGCATTCAGAACCGGCCACTATACGTTAATTGCCACTTCCTTCGGTCCCCAGACGGCAACTCACTTTTCAAAGGCACACGTCCCATTCTCATGCAGGCCAGTACCCACCCCCACTGCCCCCCACCCTAAACACCCTTCCCCACCATGAGGATATATTCATTATACAAGACAATGGCTGATTCCACGGCCTCTTTCATTCACCTCCAGCCGCCCGTGGGCCACGAGGCCCGAAATGAGAAAAGATCCTCGCCTTGACTTCTTTAAGCCCAAGAAAAGAAAGAGAGAGCGAAAGAGAGAGAGAGACAACAAAAAGAGTCCAAACTTAAGCAAATGTTTGTGGTGGACGGTCAAAAAAAGGGAAGAGGGGGGCTCGCGTGGGTAAAAAAGGACCGCATTGTCGTTCAGCGCCGCTACAACTTAATCCCTGTAAACACCACATTTGGTTACACTGGAGGTATCGATTTCTACATTAAAGGGGAGATACACCACTCACAGGGGGGCGGCTTCGAGAGGGGGGGGGGATGTTGGGGTGGCGTGCGCTTTGTGCCTATAAGCTGGTGCCTATGTGCCCAAACCAATAACTCTGTCATCATTACTGTATACAATAGTCTATCATGTGAATTATCACTACTTAGATCAATATTACTGATCTACTACTGAACTCTATTACTGCAGTAACAGACTCCAAACTATTAGTGTTACTAGTAATTCACTGAACTGTAAGTTACTTATCTATAGTATTTATACCCAGTATTTCTGTTTATTGTAGAGTGTATTTCATATTTTATGCAGTATTTTCTGCAGAGTTTTTATTGGATTTATTTAGACTTTTTTGTATTTTATATTGTTCTTGTCTCTGTGGCTCTGTGTGTCTGTCTGTTCATAACATAAGAAAATTCCTCCAGGATCAGTGAAGGTTTCTGATTCTGTTTCTGAAAAAGGTTTTCTCTACGTTTTACTTATGGAACCATATAGTACGGTCATGAATACTATATTAATATTAACCTCTTGAGCACCATTCCCTATTTTGGCAGCCATGTCATAGAACCCGTTTTGGTGCTGTGTAGAACCCGTTTTGATGAGAGTGCACGCATGAGCTGCTTCGTGCTCACACACCCAGTTACAGTTTCGGCAGATTGCACCCAAGACGTTTAAACCGTAGAACTCGATCACCAAGGTGATGTTTATCTATAGTATTCACACTCCAGTATTTGTGCGTATAGTATAGTATGTTAAATACTGAATGTTTTCTGCAGGGTTTTTGTTAGGTTTATTTACACCTTATATTTCATACTGTTCTCATCTCTGTGTCTCTGTGTGCCTGTTCAGTCATAACAGAAGAAATTTCCTTCAGGATCAGTAGTTTTCTGATCGCTTAACTCTGGAGAGGTCACAAGGCCTTGACCTCAGGCCACCTCTCCTTTTCTTTTCTTTTGAATTTTTTTTCTTTCCTGGCGAAAGTGACCGTTTGGTGGCCCGTCATTCCATTCCAGCCTCTCGGCCGACGCTCCCTCTGTTTCCTCGCCCAGTCAGACCTGTTGAGTGTAAATAAAAGAGCGGGAGATAAGCCGTCCCTGCCTCGAGAAGTGGAAGCTGATAGCAGAAAAACGACTGAGCGGAATCCATTAGAACCGGCTTATCTCTCCTTTTTCCCCTCTGTATGCGCTCTGTTTGGCAGCTGTTCATTTTCGACGTGTCTTATTCGGTCCAGGTGGCCCCCGAAAGTGTTGGGACATTCGTACAGCCAGAAATACTCTATACATTTGATCATTAAAACGTAAACGTCATTCAAATAGCCACTAACCGATCAGACAAAATGACGTTTAAGCTCAGGCTCTGATATAAAAGTATGACAAGTGTGACCACAAACACATTTGTAATATTTACACACACACAGAGCAGGAAAGCCTGTACGGGGTTGCCAGATTGGGCAAAATCCTTCACTTTGTAGGCAACAACAGTAAATCAGTGATAAAAAGTCAATTTAAAAGGATAAGTACATAGACTTTATGAAACAGTATTAAGTAAAAATGAACCAGTAACAATAAGTAAAAGTAAGTAAAATTAGTAAAATATATCAGTAAAATGTATTATTATTATTATTATTATTATTATTATTATTATTATGTTTATGGCATTTAGCAGACGCTCTTATCCAGAGTGACGTACATCAGTCAATATTATTATTATTATTAGTAGTAGTATATATTACGTATATATTATATTCTCATCTTCAGGCACTTTGCTGCCTGTCACAGTAAAACATTTGGTCTTATTTCTTTCATTTCATCTCCTCAGTATGACAAAGATCAGACAGTCTGGCAGAAAATAGTATTTTTGCTCCAACAAGGAGATTCAAAACTAAATAGAAAGCAATGAGGGGGGCTCCAGACTTTTGCACAGTACTAAGCATTAATAAAAGAGATGTTTAAATGATGCAGAAAAATAAAAACAGAAAAAATGAAGATACGATGATATCAGTGACCCCACATCCTGAAAGGGTATAAAAACAAATCAGTGTGTGTAGGTGTGTGCATATGTGTGTGTGTGTGTGTGTTTCAGAAAAACAATGATATGAACACACACACACACCCTTCACCTGCTCGTCAGGCCTGCAGTGCTCTGCACACACCCTCTGTCCGAGCTTGTCTGGACGTGGTGAGATTCCAGCGCGGGCCGAGGTCATGGCAGGGGGGCGGGGTGAGTTCAGCCGTGTTTGCTTTGATTTCTGTTTTATTAATAGGATTAGGTTTCTTGGCGTCGAATTGTGTGATCAGACCCAACTAAACCACCTGAGCTGTCTGTTAAAAAGCTCCCTGTCTTCACCCCACAGCCCAGAGAGAGAGAGCGTGTGTGTGTATATGTGTGTGTGTATGTATTTACCACTTTGTGAGGACCAAATATTCTCACAATAATCAGAGGATATTTGGTCCTCACAAAGAACTTCTGCTCCCAAGAATCTTTCTCTGTCTGATACGAAATAAATCATCTTCTTATCTGGAGATTATTGATTCTGACTTGTTTCTCCTAAACCCCCCTTCAGGAGAAGCAAAAGAAAAAAATCAACTTCTGCTTTTCTCCTCGGTTCTCAGTTTCTTCTCTTTAACAACATTAAGGATCAAAACTGTCTGACTTTGGGAGTCGAGACTTGAATTTGATCACTGAGACAAATATCAGATGTTGTTCAGACTCATTTATAAGAAAAAACAAGTTTTCTTCTGGATCTTCTGGTTGATCTGAAGATCTGAGGATCTGAGCTGAATAAAGATCAGAGCAGTGAGAGAAAAGAAATTTCATGTTAAGATCTTAAACTGGGATTGTGCTGAGATTAGAGGAAGTTCTTTCTCAGGAGCCGAATTTAAGAAGTGGAAGAAAATGGTCAGAATCTCATCTTGATGTTCAGTTCAGTTCTATTTAGGAGAAACAGTGACAGAGAAGAGATTTGTTCTGAATTCTACTTTTCCTTTCACTTGGTCCTCGTGCTGTTTTCATCACAAATTTAACTTTAAGAAAAACGAAAAGAGCAGAAAGAGTGGTTTGGTCACAGAGGTCAAGGTCAGGGTCAAGGTCAGGTTTCAATTTCTTACTGAGATACACTTCTACACACATCAGTGGGGTGTCCTCACAAATATATTAATACCAACATGTGTGTGTGTGTGTGTGTGTGTGTGTGTATTTTCTTGGCAACACCTGCCCTCCTCCCTTCAGTGAGGTGTTAGATATAACCTTAAAGGGCCCATAACCTATTTTATTGGCCTTAAACTGACGCCAGGGTGTTTGTTACTGCCCCTGTAACACAGATATCTGTAAAATATAAACAAGCTCTGTTCCGATTGGTTGCTCTTTGTTGAAAAAGCAGTGCAGACACAAACAGTCCTTATAACTTCAGTGCAAGTTGGAAAAGATAAACTACTGGTTGAATAGGCATATATATGTAAATGCCTTGGTTTTTGTGACATCACAAAAGTAATGGACTTTGCATTCCAGTGCAGTATATAGACAGAGGAATGAATCAAGCTTTCTACAAGAAACTTTAAGGGAATGTCTGAAATTGCGCACTTGCACACTTCGAACACAGCGTTTTACTGCATAGTGCATTTACACTGACAACCAAGCTAAAACTTGGTTGCACTGAAAGTACCCGGATGGGGCACTAACGATGGCCAAAAAATGCAGTGCGGAATGATGGACATTACTCACACTAAACGGACACCATTTTGACCATGTAGCGGGAGGGGTTAGGGACTTTTGACAAGTTTTCAGAGTTGAATAATGGCGGCCAGCTGTGAAATGCAAGCCCAAGCGGAGGGTTTGTACGTTAATGAAATTATTTTACTGATGTATACTGCGGTATAACTGGTAGATATTTTGACGGGCTGGAGAATTGCGAGCAAATGTCCGTCACTTCCGCTAAGTGCAAAACTTTAGTGTTCCATTTCGGACAACACTTACCTACGACAGTGTGCACTACAGAAGGAAGAGCTCAGTGCGCAGTAGGCACTACATTCCAGTGCACCCACATAACTGCGCGATTTCGGACACACCCTAAGTGTTTACACATAAGACTGAGCACTTTTAGTTTAAAAAAGTGAAGTTCTTTTTTCCATGATATGGGCCCTTTAACCTGCCATTTAGCCCCAGTGTGACCCGAGTCAGTGCAGAGTTCATGGCAGGCTCTTTGCTAATCCTACACAGCTAATTCCCTCCTCCTGGCCTTTAATCGACCATCAGCTAAGTATTTGGCATTTTTTCACCTGTAAATTCAGCCTGTGATGACTTGCATCTGGGACTTTTTTTTTCTGAATGGTGCTTAGTGTGATGTATTTTAAATAAAAAGGAGCTTCAGCTGTGATCTGTGCACGAATCCAGCTGTTGGATATTCTCTGGACCCACTCAAACGGAACCCAGCTCTTCAATAAGGTGATCAGACTTGTGGACATGGTTAGGACACAGTATGACTTACTGTGAGCTGAAAAAATGAACTGAACTTCTTCATTGAGGTGGATCAGACTTGTGGACGTGGTTTAGGACAATGGTTTTCAACCTTTTCATCATTAAGGCCCACCTATCTGTCACAGTATGTTGCCAAGGCCCACTTGGCCACATTAGATGATATTAAATAACCAATTGCTAATTTTTGTTGCCAGACAACAAAAACATTCCTGTGCAGTTCTTCTGGTTGGAAGTTCACCACAAAATAGCATATCTTCATGCAAACCATTGTCCCAGTGGTCTCTCACAAAAACTAACAGTAACAATGCATTGGTAATATCAGTGGACTCGTCCATCTGTAGTGCAAAATGTGCACTACCTTTAATCCTTTCTAGAAGCTGACTATGTATGTCAGAACCCATTTCAGCTATTCCCCTACTTAGCTTTCTTGCAGCTGCTTCTCCGACCATCTCACAGCACTTATCAACAGTGGCTGGCAGCACCACTTCTTCAGCAATACTTAAGGCTTTATTACACTGGACTACACGCATAGCTACCAAGTAGCTGGACTTCAAGGCACTTTTAGACTGTGTCGACAGAGAGACCGCATCTGCAGTTGTAGTCCATCATGTTTTTGAGATGTGCTTTGTTTCAAGATGTCGTTTTAGTTTTGAGGGTTTTAGCACCTCGTTTGAAAGTGTTAATCCACACTCCACACACTGTGCTTTGGGCTCCGTGTCATCACCACCCCTGGCAAACCCATATTTCATTATAGGTTATGTTTGCGCAAAAACTTGGGGTTTTTGTTTACCACAGTATCAGCTTTTTCTTTCGCGCTTCAGAATCGTCTCCCGCTATCACATTTATATATTAGCTGTATTGGCTCAAATTGATGACATAAGTCTCAGCTGACCAAATCTTTTTACTTTTGTTTTTTTACTGTTTGCATTTTTAAAATATCTTATTTAATTTCTGTAGGATATTTGCTTTGAATTATCTTTAGATAATTTATATTTTAGTATTTTTTGTACTATATTTACATCCCCAATTAAGCGCAGTGCCGGTAGCCCTTTACGGACCAATGGCCTGTCTCAACTTTAGATTCGCGGCCCAATCGAAAGCCTTCACGGCCCATCAGTGGTCCGCGGCCCAGTGGTTGAGAAACCCGGGTTTAAGACACAGACTTATTGTGAGTTGTAAAAAGCTGAACTTCAGAACATTTCAGACGAAACCAGGGCTGCTTTTCACAAAGACGCTGCAGTTCAGTTAATTTTTACAGCTCACAGTCATACTGTGTCCTAAACCACGTCCACAAGTCTGATCCACCTTGATGAAGGGCAGGATGTGGTTTGAGGGTGTGGAAAAGATTTGGGTGACTATTGACTTGTTGTGTTAGCAATGTTAGCCTTGTAGCTTTAGATCTAAAGTAAAGAAACAAAATTGGGATTTCGTCTCAGATGTTGTATTGAACATTTTATTGATATCCCAAAGAATAACAAGTACCCTAGAAATCCATGAGAAGGCAAAAACATTATTTATTTTGTACGTTAAAGTAAACAGTCTTTAGCGTGTTAAGGGCAGTTTAGCTGCGGACCAAAGGCAGCTGCTGGGACTCATGAATACACTGAGCTAATTTCCTCATGATGGCTTTAATCTTTATATTCAGATCCTCTCACAGGCCCCATTTAGCCTCCGCATGATCAACAGGCTGCTATTTTTAACCCCTGGTGTTTAGCTATTCAGCAGTAACACAGCAGATTAAGGCCTCATCCACACGTACACAGGTATTCCTTTACAAATGGGGATATTCTTTCTTTATCTTTAAAAAATATCCTGTCCACACACCAACTGTTTTAAAAAATCTTCATCCACATGGAAATGTGCTGTCACGAGCATGCCGAACCAACAGGGGGCAATATAACTTTAACCGTAAAGCCACACTAGCCAATCAGAGGCCTAAATTAAAATTGGCACTGGTTCTAGTTTGCTAACAAGGGCCTAAAGAATTTTTAACTAATCTTTTGGTCCAATTGATGATTTTATATCTTTAAATTAATAGTTGGGCAGAAAAAAATACAGTAAAAAAAAAGTAAAAAAAATAAAAAAATAAAAAATAAATAAATAAATATATATATATAAGTGAGTCACATAAGTGAGTCTATTAGGGGTGTCTGAGGAGAGTATGTCATAGTAATTGATTCTTTACATCCTAACATTACTTGTAACCACGTTAGCTTTGTGGCTAAATTGCTAAAATTTAGCCTGTGAAAAAAGTGGCTTTAGCTGTGATCTGTGTGCAAATCAAGCTGTTGGAGATTCTCTGGACTCAGTCAAACTGAAAATGAACTGAACTTCTTTATAAGGTGGATCAGACTTGTGGATGTGGTTTGGAACACATTATGACTTACAGTGAGCTGTAAAAATGAACTGAACTTCTTCATTATGGTGGATCAGACTAGCAGACGTGGTTTAGAACAAGGTATGACATACTGTGAGCTGTAAAAATGAGGTGGATCAGACTTGTAGACATGGTTTAGGACACAGTATGAATTACTGTGAGCTGTAAAAAGGAACTGAACTTCTTCATTAAGGTGGTTCAGACTTGTGGGCATGGTTTAGGACACAGTATGACTTACTGTGAGCTGTAAAAATGAACTGAACTTCTTTATAAGGTGTTCATTTGATTATTATTTTTTTTTAATCCTGCTGCTGGAAAGGCAGCTGTGTGTTGGGGTGAGGCGGCTCGGCCTCCGTCTCCCATTTCTGCGCAAAAAAGCGGCAGATTCAGCAGCGGGATCTGTTGTGTGTCAAATTGTAGATGTAGCCGTAAGAGAACAGGAAAATATGCAAATCTCCAGCAGCCGGCCCGAGGACGATTTATCTCCTCTTTGATTTTTTTTACAGCTCCACTAGTGTGGGTTTCACGAAGAGAGCAATTACACCGGTTGACTAAATATCGATTTACTCTCGGCACATTAAAGAGGAGAAAATAATTGGAGAATGTAACTACAGGACATTCGGGAACGGCGGCGGTGACGAATCGGACCCGAGACGCGTGGCGCCGAGGATTTCGCACGCTCACGATGGGAGGTTTGTGAAGTCAAACGCCCCCCCCCACCATATTACCTCCCTCTCTTTTTTTAGGGCCTCAAAAATTACAACTTACAGAACCTCACGGGCTCTTGACTCACACCGCACTTTAAAGGGGTTAAAAAAACCACACACAAATTTACACCCTCACTTCAAAAATAGATCACTGACATTCAGCTCAGTGTCTGTAGCTTTAGCATTGGAGGCTAATGTCATATCTCACACCCTGTCAATTAGAGCTGCAGGATACAGACAGAATATGATTTTACTGTTATATATTGTGATTGTGATGACTTTCAATATATTAAAGGGCCAGTATCATCACTTTTCTGGAAATAAAAAAGATTAAAGTCTGTAAATATTGTTCTAAATGGTACGTTACGTTCACACCTCCTGATTTGCCAACACCTTTAACGGTTAAAAATTAGACCTTTTTTGGATTACATGAAGACTTCCCAGTAACTTGGTCACCCTCTCAGAAACACTGTGATTGGTTAACTGAATCTCACATTGATTTTTGCAGATTGTTTTGGGGAATATGAACTGGCCACTTTACACCTTGTGCCTCCACCCACTGGCCACTTTATTGGAAACACCTTGTGCCTCCACCCACTAGCCACTTTATTGGAAACACCTTGTGCTTCCACCCACTGGCCACTTTATTGGAAACACCTTGTGCTTTCTCTCACTGGCCATTTTAGGCCTCCCATTCGCTTCCATCATTCAGACTCGCGCTGCTCATCAGGGCTCATTGCTGGGGCACTGTTTTCCACTGTTTTGTCATTCGAGTTTATCATATGAAAGGTTTGGTGCTGAGCGCCGCCTATGCAGGGCTGTTTGTCATGTGTTATTGAAAATATCACTATCACACAGCACACTCGAATGCGTTGATGCAGTAACATAGCTTAAAAAATCCATTGTTTCAGCATCATAAATGTTGTTCTCTGGCATGATTAGCCTGATTCTCAGCATTGTGGAGCAATACCTGGCAACCAAGGCATATAATTATAGCTAAAAATAACCAGCTCATCATATCCAGCAGCGTGAACGGCATGTGCTAAATATTAAGTTCCTTAGTGTTCTAATGCAGTGTTTCAATGGATACAGTGTGTTGTAATGGACATAATTATACACGTAATGTATTCATTACAAATAATGTTTTATGACTGTTTATAAACAGGGCCAGAGCTGAAGATAGTCAGGAAGATCTCCATCACTGTAAGGGGGTTTTGGGCAATGCCTTGTGCCTCCACTCACTGGCCACTTTATTGCAAACACCTAACATGTAATTTCACTCATTTGCCACTTTATTTAAAACACTTACCTTGTGCTTGCTGGCCACTTTATTAGAAACACCTGTTAAGGCCTCCAGTGACTGGCCACATTATAGGAAACCCCTTGTGCTTCCACTCACTGGCCACTTTATTAGAAACACCATTCTTGTGCTTCCACTAACTGGCTACTTTATTAGAAACACCTAATATGTGTCTCCTGTGACTGGCCGCTTTATTGGAAACTCTTTGTGCTACTACTAACTGGCCACTTTATTAGAAATTCTTACCTTGTGGTTCTGCTTACTGGTCCCTTATATATAAACGCCAACCTTGTGGTCAAAAAAAGTAAAGGTTGAAAAAGGAACACCAGTCTCTATGGTCAGAAAGCGACCCTGGTGAAGGTCTCGAGGAGAAACACAGTGTGCTCCTCAGACGGGCTGGTTTGGAGATCAGTGGACTAAACTTTCCCCACGGTGGCGAGAAGGCTGATCTCGGGTCAGGTTATTGTTGAGGGAGAAGGCTGGGTGTGACTGGGTCAGTGGAGCAGAACATAACGGTGTGCTGACAGACCCGACACACTCTGCTGAGTTGCCGATTGCTGGGAAAGCATTCCAGCACTAAGTGCCATCATCATCACCGCCATCATCATCATCGTCATCATCACTGCCAGTCACAGCTGATTAATCTCAGGAAACTAATTACGCATGTTAGAGACGGAGAGCTCTTCTCACACTCCCGCCTGCCCCCGGAGACCCAGACGTTCAGAACTTCTTTAGATCGGTTCAGCACTGTGGTTAAGATAAGATAAGATAAGATAAGAAAGAACTTTATTTATCCCGAGGGAAACTCTTTTGTCCTGTACATGCTCAATGCAACAAGAGGAACAGGAGTAGATAAAGATATTCAATAAGAGTTTAAAAAGAACAGAACAGTAGAATAGTGCAAATATATCAGATAAACTAACAAAGTAACAGTATAACTATGGCATATATAATAAAATAACACTATTAGTGCAAGTAGTTAAGAAAGTGACATAGTGTTTGGTCCAGTG
>JBBPCX010000117.1:112956-126751 GCA_037974365.1 Hydrocynus forskahlii | reverse complement strand
GTCTAGAACCGGTGTTTACCCTCAGAACTCAGAGTGTATCAGTAAACTCTGATTTCAGTAAATATAAAGGGTGTAAAACAGTCTAGAACCGGCGTTTGTTCTCCTACACGCTCGCCCTTTGCTGCTCTTTCTCTAGGCGCGCTGCCGCTCGGCCGCTTTCTGGAGCCCCTCCCTCTGCGGCTTTTCCCCACCCATTTGTGGGTGGAGACTATCCTGAAAGTTCTCCGAGTTCAAAGATCTTGTGTTTTTTTCTGTTTGTTTCTAAAACATAAAATATATTTTTTTATTACTACATGTTTTTAAACTACAGTCATTTTGCTTCTGCGTGATTTATAAAATTCCATAAACAACACACCTAATTTAATCTAATGAAGTAAAAAGAGCCATCTGATGGAGCAACAAGTAACCCTGGGCTTCCATGAGTAAATAGGTTTTAAATGGTTAAGAGAATGGTATGACACACATAAAATAAAATTTCCTGCATTAATGTTATTTGGGTTTATTGTAATATTAGTGTTTTAACACAAACTTAACAGCACTGCCCAGCAGTAAACAGCTTTTAAGTGTAATTTTCTCAGGTGCTTACTGCATATGTGTATATTTACAATACTGCCCAAAAGTATTTCTTTTAATTGGTCATCACTTTTGATAACTAATAACTGTCCACATACTTTTGGCCAGGTTAGTATGACCGCAGTGGTGATTAAATGTGCTTTAGCTTGGAGGCCGTGCGGTTGATCGGGGGTGCGGTCAGGCCGATCGAGCGTGTCCTGCACAGGAAACACTTTAAGCCACGGCAAGTCATGCAAACAGTGGAAACGAATAGAGAAAAAAAAGCTGCCTCTCAGTCCGTCTCCGTGGCGTTAATACAGGGATTAGCGGAGGCCAGCAGGTCAGACATGTAGAACAACATGGATCAGGAGCGTGAGGTGTTTTACAACACGGACGAGTGTGTAACGGTTCAGGTTTGACTCTTTCCATTTATATACAGGACTGTAGAAAAGCCTTGAGGCCTCATTTCTTCATCTTTTGCTTCCAGTGTTCCAGACTATCTTGTGTTTTAATGTGGTCTTGAGGAACAGCTCTCCAGACTTCCTGAAGGACTTTCAGAGGAATGTTAAGACACAGCGACCTACGTATGAATTATACAAGCAGAACAAAAGACCATAGTATTTTAGCGTGAGAAGGCGAGCATTGTTTTTGCATTTGTATTTTAACTTTAAAAATAAAGAGCCTCAATCAACTTCAGTTTCTGAGTTTTACCACTAACAATAAGTTGCAAGTGTGAAATTCTGTTCTATTAATTTCCTCACCCACAGGTCAGTCACTATGAGGCACAACTTTGAATGTATTGCTTTATTTTAAGTGTTAAGTGTTGAGACAGACCTGGTCGACGAGACTCTCACTGTCAGTCAACCCTGAATAACTCCTAGATGTGCTTTTACCCCTATTCACAGTAGATATAAAATGCAGTTTCACATTGTTCACCATGTTCTTGAGTTCAGCCTCAAAATGTTTAATTAAACTGTAAAATTTGGAAATATATAAATGTAATTTTAGTTAACATTTGGTTACACTGCTTAGTTTTTTTTTTCAGCTTATACTATATTATCAGTGTTTGGAAATCTGCTTAAACTTCTTAAACCAGTATCAGTATCTGTACAGGTATCAGTATTGGTATCAGTATTGTAATCAGTTTGAGTATCAGTATCGATATAAGTATCAGTATGAATACACTGGTCTACAAATTTTTGGAAGTTGTTTGTTTCGGGAATAAAATCTGCCAATTCTGATGCATTTTGGGGAGCTGATATCAATTTTGACAATAAAACAGGCTGATTGGCTACCATTCAAAAGATATTTCATCTTTTCAGTTATGCCATCATACACATTAATACATTATGTCTATTGTATAGTGGCTCATATTAATTTAAATACAGACCCTTTAACTTTTTTTTTCAAAAATTGTTATTAGCATCTGTTGTGATTCAAAAAGCAAACTGATCAGCATTGTTCATGCATAAACAAGGCGTCTTTGCTCATGCAGTTTACCTTAAAAACAAAACAAACATGTATATATTTCCACAGTACAACAGGATTAAATAAATGTAATACCTGTGACACTTCTATTCATCATTTTTTTATCTGAAAAGTAATAGCCCCTGCTTCCATACAGCACTTAAAATGGTCACTCTGAAACATTGGCCCGAATATATAACGAGACTTACTGATCCAGAAGTGTATCTTACAAATTACAGCCAATCAACATTATTAGGTGTCATTTTCGTTATTAGCAACCCAAAGTTAGTACAATCTGGGTAAATTTATTTAAGAAGCGTTTTGACTGTAGACCAGTGATATCAGTGTATGTATTGAAATCAGTACGTGTGTCCTTGTTGGAGTCGTTATGGGTATGAGTATAGATATCAGTATGGGTATCAATACAGGTATCCGTATCAGTATTGGTTTCATATGAATATCCATATTGGTAATGGAATCAGTATGAATATGAGTATTGGTGTCAGTATTACTATAGGTATCAATATTGGAATCAGTATGAGTATCAATATCGGTATCTGTATGACTATGGGTTTTAATATCAGTATTGATTTTGGTATCCATGTGAGTATAGGTATTGGTACTAGTATCAGTTCTGGCGTTGGAATCTGTATCAGTATTGATGTCAGTATCGGTTTGAGTGTCAGTATTGGAATCAATATTAGTAGCAGTCTTTATCAGTATCAGTACTGTTATCAATATCTGTGTGGGTATCTGTATCAGTATCAACTTCAGAATGGGTATCAGAATCAATATCGTTATCAGTATCAATGTCGGTATCAGTATCAGTATCTGCAATAGTCTCATATCGCCGGACCCTGATGACGAGTCCTAGGCCTCCTTTGCAACAAACACACACGAAGACTAAAACAAAGAAGTGCCTATCTGGCCATTTTCACGCTCCAACATCCAACACGATGGGTGGCTGCAGATAAAAAAGGGGTTTCTGTTAAAGGAGGAGGCTTTGAAATCCCTTTGGTCTGCAGGCCTGCAGCCCTCGAGCTGACCCAACTTAGCCTTTTGATGTGAATTTTGTACTGATATGCCATCCACTTAATCCTCTCAGCTCAGAGAGCCCCCGGAGACGGAGAGAAATACTCTCACACCATCGCAGACGGGCGAGCGGGCAATCCAGACTCCTCTAGCCCCCCTCCTGCAAAACACACGCTGGCACTAAAGAGGCCTAATGTGTGTTTTTACCTCTGTCATAATAACAAGCAGCCGCAGAAGGCAAATGGCAACAGTGGGCCGGAGAATACATTATTCAATAGAAAAGCACTTGTGCCTCTGCTTGGGCAAATTGCACTTCGGCCTTTTCCTTCTTTTCCCTCTGTTTTTTTCCCCTCCTCTGCGGCTGCATTACCATTTCGGCTGCCAGGAGACGTTCTTTTCGCCCTCTTCCACTTTGGCGATGCCGCAGAGTTGTGACAGCAGGTGGATATCAAAACAAAATTACACACCTCAAAGGCAGAAACAAAATACTACGGTTTCTTTGGCAGCCATTCAACAGGAGGGTGTGCGACTCACTCATTGTTTTGTTCTGGAGCTGAGACAGATCGTTCACAGTGGAGGTGAATGGAACCAGACGTCTGCCTCTAAAAGCTCTGTCACTGAAAGGTGGTCCATAAAATGGTTCTGGTTGAGCTGCCTGATGCCTGAGACGTTCTACCAAAAGTTCTGAGAAGCTTTTGGTCCTAAAGCTAAACCCATTCATGGTGGAGGGATACATGCAGGGCGTCATGTGGTAAAATGGATAGATAGATAGCTAGAAAGCTAGCTAGCTAGCTAGCTAGATAGATAGATAGATAGATAGATAGATAGATAGATATACCAGTGAAAGGATAATACGGGAAAAAAAACTAGGAAAATACAAGGAAAAAACAGAAAAAAACACACACACACACGGAGCTGCTGGAAGGGCTGCCACTCGCAGCGGTGCCTGAACACAATAGTCCCCAAAGAAAAGTGATTTAGTTCAGATTAATTATTTTACATCATCAACATCCATATAAACACTCAGATACATGTGGAGCTTTACTGGGGGGCGAATAAAATGGCTAGATTTTTGTTGGAGACGTCTGGTTCCATTCACCTCCACTGGAAAGAAATCAGAGTCTCTACAATCAACCGGTACACAGAACAAACACATGGCAACTCTTAAGCAACTCTGAGTAAGTTTAATGTAGCTGAAAAGTGTTTAATACATTTAAATCTCACATTAAATCACATGAAAGCCTTCAGCACATTAGCAGTTGATTAATGATTATTAAATAAGGTCCCTCCTACCAGCCCTGCAGGACATTTACCCTGAAAGGTGCAGAACCCGAACCTACTAGAGGCTCCACACACACTCCACACACTGTTCAGGCCATGCATGACTGCCTGTGACAAACAAAACTCTTGAATCTTGGATCTTGAATCATATTTCTTCGTTAAATGTCCCAAAGTAATAGTTTGCCAAAAAATCCCCTTTACTCCAAAAAAAAAATACTGGAAAAATTTCAGATTACAGGGCCATCACCATTGTTTTCAGCTACGCTAATGTACTTTAGACAATGTTTATAGATAAGGGAGAGTTGTACAGTTTCAGAAACCACAAAAGCGAGTCTATTAGAGATTTCTGAACATCTCCACACGCTGTGAGGAGAGAGTCTGATGATTCAGGCACATTAGCACCCTTCCCTTACTTGTTAGCTACGTTATCATTCTAGCTCCTGTGCTAAAACTAGAGAAGCAAAACATTAAGCACCAAACATGTCTCAGAATTTCCTGATAAATATTTTACATCAACACAGATGTAAATAAGCTGAAGGGCAAATGTTGACATTTTTATATATATAAAATTAAAATGAATTTACCACTTTTATAAGATAAGATAAGCCTTTATTAACCCCACATTGTGAACAAAGGTGTATATATATATATATATATATTTATATATATATATATATATAAATGAAAGCGATCGTTTTTAACCCAAATGAAGTCAATCAGGTGAGGTCTGCTTGGTGTCTGAGGTTAGCACTACAAGGCTAACATGGCTAAAGAGTGACAGAAACCTATACTCCACCAATTAGCGTGGTGCTAGTTAGCTGCACTCTAAATCACTGCACTATGTGTGTGTTCTGTCATCCTCTGGGCTGCTGGGACAGATCAGACCTCTAATCCTGAAAACGGCCCTTCTGGAGATGCCTTATGAAGGTTAACACTGACGTCAAACCCCCTGAGAGAGAGAGACAGAGATAGAGAAAGAGAGACAGAAAGAGAGAGAGAGAGAGAGAGAGAGAGAGAGAGAGAGATAGAGAGAGGGATAGAGAGATAGAGAGAGGGATAGAGAGGGAGAGAGAACAAGAAAGAGAGAGGGGGAGAGAGAGAGAGAAAGAGTGTGGGGGATAGAGAGCGAGAAAGATAGTGTAAGAGAGAGAAAGTGTCTGAAAGAGAGAGACAGAGAGAGAATACTTTGCTTCTTCAGATCCTTCATTCTTTTCCCCCTCATGACTGAGTGTTGGACCAGCAGTCAGAGAATTTGGTTACGGCTCCAGAGGTCACGGGTTTGACCCCGGCTGCTGAATTTGCCCTGGAGTGTTTAGTGTTTAGTCCGAGACTCTGTGAGGAAACTGTCCCCGAAACTGCCAGCTTTCTGCCCAGCGGCCAAAACACCAGCCAGTCCATCAAACTTCATGACTGCATCGTGTCCTGTGTGTGTGTGTGGGGGGGGCTGGGTCACTCAAATTTTCCCACATTTTTACAAAACAACTCAAAATACAGTCACAGCAAAGTGCCTCCCGTGGTAGCAATCTTATAATGAACCAGCACTCTGTGAAATGGACTGTTCAGGACTTCCACTGTTCTCCAGCGACCCCTGATGAACAAAACTTCTCCACCTCAGACCTCTTCCAACTCTTCATTAAGGTGATCAGACTTGTGGATGCGGTTTAGGACACAGTATGACTTGCTAATTATTACCCCTCCCAGGTCGATAAATGTAATCATTGCACCCCAGTTGACAAATAGGAGCAGTGGTAAGAGAAAGAGTCTGAGATAGTAAGAGGCAGAAACTTGAAATGAGAACATTTCACTTGTGAGAGACAACGAGAGGGTGAGAGAAAGTGAGAAAAAGAAAAATAAAGAAAGAGAGAGAAAGAAAGAGAAAGAAAGAAACGAGAGGATGAGAAACAAAGAAATAGAGAAAGTAAATGTGTGTGAGAGAAACAAATAGAAAGAGATAATGGAAGGAGAGGAAAAGAGAGAAAGAGAAACAGAAAAAGTGAGAGAGGAAAAGAGAGAAACAGAGAAAAAGCAAGAGAGAATAAGAAAGAGAAAGGGAGTCTGAGGAATGAGAGATTTCGTGCAGGATGTTGTTGAGTCTGATGTGTGAACTGGTGTCAGAATGGAATAAACGGAGGCTCTGACTCCCTTTAGGGCCCCTATAGTAAGACTTTCCCTTTAACGTCTGTGTGTAATGGAGCTGGAAGGCCGTCTGACAGCGGCGCTTTGTTAAAGTGATCGGAAGGTTGTGAATCTTCACGCTGCTTCGTGTTTGGTGCGGCGGCACCTTGCTAACGAAGCTTTGGGGCGTGTTCCGTGTCCCGAAAGCCGCTCAGAGCGGGACGGCGGCCCATCAGGCTGACGTTAGAGCTTTATTTCAGGGATTATCTGTACTTTAACGGCGGCTTTGCGGCCTGTTCTCCTGACAGGCTAGCCTGTTTAGCATTAGCGAGCGCTAACACTGACGGACAAACAGATCATAGAGCGCTAATTCTCCCCCACTTTAGCGCTAATAGGCTAACATGAGGGCAAGCCTATTAAAGGCTGGTGTGAAGCGAGTCACCTGGGCGCTGGATCGCGAGCATGAGAGGTGTGTGTGTGTGTGTGTGTGTGTGTGTGTGTGTGTGTGTGTGTTCATCAGGTTAGGGCAGGCCAGAGATATTAATAATCTAATTACAGGCAGAAACACTCACTGGAATCACCTCTCCGACAGCACCTCCGCTGAGAATAGCATCATTAACACATCCAGCCTGTCTGTTTATGCACTCACCCCTCCCCGAACAACTACACACACACACATACACACTCCCTTTCAGATTTGCATGACTAAAATGTTCCCACCTAAGTGCATGGTTCCGCACTTTAATGGTAACAAAAAGACGCCTGAATGTTCAGGAATAAAGAGAGAGAGGGAATGAGAGTATGAGAAAGAGAGAGAGAGAGAGAGAACAAGTGTATGAGAAAAAGAGAGAGGATGAGAGAGAAAGTGAGAGAGTAAAAGAGAACAAGAGTATGAGAGAGTATGAGAGAATGAGAGTATGAGAAAGAGAAAGAGAGAGACAGAGAGAGAACGAGAGTATGAGAGAGAGAGAATTGAATTTCTACAACCCCTTTATTTAGCACAGATGAAGCAAGTCACACCTAAAGCAAGTCACACATGAGAAAAGAAAAAAGAACAAAATGAAAACATAAATAAATTATTTAAAAAAAGGAAATGATAAACTAAATAAATAAATAA
Organism: Hydrocynus forskahlii; assembly: GCA_037974365.1. Lineage (NCBI taxonomy): Eukaryota > Metazoa > Chordata > Actinopteri > Characiformes > Alestidae > Hydrocynus > Hydrocynus forskahlii. The sequence continues at coordinate 119,187 of JBBPCX010000117.1, read as the reverse complement.
ATAAGTAAGCACATAAATACACATGGGAGACTCCATAGCAACACATCACTGTCAAATATCAAATAAATCTGGCAGCGAACACCAGTTCAGTTCCATGTAGAGAACATACACCACAGCAACACCAGCATAATCCTTTAAACTGTTCCAGGTCATCCATGGCTTTATAAAAGTGAAAATCAACAAGAACTCTTGATTTCACAAGCCCTTTAAACGTCCGGAGGAGATCACTACAGTGTCCAGTCTGTATTTGATCCCTCCTGGTACAATAAATAGACAGCTTAGCATGTCCCAGGAAGAAATTCAGCAACTGCCACTTATTCTTCTGTTTTCGGCTATACATACAACCGTAGATGAACACCTGTTTTACAAACACTTCCCCAACAGAACTAAAAACAGCATGTAAAAACTCAAACAATGGGCTGAGCCTCTCACACTCCATAAAACAATGAAAAATGGTTTCGTTCAGACCACAAAAAGGACATTGAAAGAGGGAGAGAGAGAGAGAATGAGAGTATGAGAAAGAGAGAACAAGAGTATGAGAAAGAGACAGAGAGAGAGAGAACGAGAGTATGAGAGAGAGAACGAGAGTATGAGAAAGAGACAGAGAGAGAGAGAACGAGAGTATGAGAGAGAGAGAACGAGAGTATGAGAAAGAGACAGAGAGAGAGAATGAGAGTATGAGAAAGAGAGAACGAGAGTATGAGAAAGAGAGACAGAGCGAAAGAGAGACAGACAGAGAGAGAGAACGAGATTATGAGAAAGAGATAGAGAAAGTAAATGCTAAAATGATCTAATTTCAGGGCAAAACGTTGTTTTATTTGTCTTTTTTACTATGATTGCGAAAGCATGTTTCTTAAGTTTTATTATTACTCTCACATTTGTCCTGCAAGGCCGTGTGAGCAATTGGAAAAACTCTGAAATGTGACTTAGACCCCACCCTGTTGTGCTTGTACATAGTGAATCGATCAGATGATCTTTTAAAGATATTGAATGTTATCAAGATCTTTATCAGATACTGATTGTTTAAAAAAACAATTTTGGTGGTTGCGTTGCCTCACTGTCGCCTCACACCTCCAGGATTGGGGTTTTAAATCCAGGTCCTGGCTGTATGTGTGTGTGTGGAGTTTGCATGTTCTCCTCGTGGTGGCGTGGGATTCCTCCGGGCTCCCCGGATTTCTCCCACAGTCCAGAGACATGCTGTCAGGTGTACTGGGGATTCTAAATAGACCGTAGGTATGAGTGTGTGAGTGAATGGTGTGTGTGTGTATGTGTGCACTGCAGTGGGCTGGTGTCCTGCTCAGGGTGAGTCCCTGTCTGCGCCCATAGACCCGGGATATGCTCTGGGTACCCATGACCCTAGTGTGGATTAAGCGGTTACAGAAAATGAATAAGAGAGAGTGAGTGAGTCGCCTCTGTAATATACAGGGAAAGATAGCGTACAGTCAAGTTGCCTTCAAAATGTGTGCTGGCAAGAGAGTCTGTGATGTCATGGATATGGAGGGTGTAAAAGGACAAAAAGCGGAAAAACGCAAACGCAGAGTAAAAAAATGCAGAGCAAAATAGAGCAGACTCATAAACAGACTTCAAGACTCTAAAGCTCAGGTCAAGTTATATAAAAAAGATGTGTATCTCAGTGTTTGTTGTGGTTTGATTAAAGATAATCAGCCTGTGAACGCAGCTACATATGCTTTCAGCCGTCCTTACCCATAAATGGCTTGGTAAGAGCTCACAAATTCTGGCACTGGCCTCTAAATCAGAAGATCGCCAGTCCAAATCCTTTTTTGGCCCATAAAATCAATGTCTGTATGTTTCCAAACACTGGATTTATAGCAACCATAGAATCACACTTTGCATTTTCTATCGGAAATGCATCATTTTTACTTTTATTCCGCATGTTTTTTGGAGCTGCTTCTCCTCCAGCTCTGGCGCGTGCCTTATACCCCGCCTTGTTGTATGAAACTTCTAGAAGATCAGGGGCCAATTATGTATTGTTTAAAAATTCGCTTTTTGTGGTTGAGTCGCTTCCATAATGAATGTGAGAGATAGTGGTGGGGTCAAGACAACAGACAGACAGACTTGGAAAGAACACATTGGTTTTTTTACTGTTGGCGCAAAAATAACCCAACAACAGCAGTGGAGACACAAACTAACAACTGGGAAGTGGATGAAGTTCCAGCTCGACTGTCTGTTTGGGCTGAAGATACATTTCAGTGGGAGTTTTCTACGACTCACTTTCTACAAATTTATTTTTAATGCTGTGAGACACATGAAGGTGATCCAGTACATCACTAACAAGTTATCTGGGTTCGGTTCTCATCACACGGATAAAGAACGCAGAGAAAACATTAAACACTCAGACAAGACTATAAATTATAAAAGACCACAATAACAAAAGCGGCTCTGAAAGAAAAACTTTCCGTCAGTTCGACTCCATGGACGCGGTTTTGGGACGACCGGCCATAAACTGTGGAGAGAATTGAGTCAGAAACTCTGTTACCGGACTGAGATACACTGGAACACCAAAACCTGATACAACTTCAGTACCATCACAGCACGGTTTAGATACAGAACGGTTCCTGTAGATCTGTGGGGAAGTGAGTACTTAGCATGACGCTGCATTCTTTTCATTGCAGAATCAGAATCAGAATCAGAAAACTTTATTTATCCCGGAGGAAATTGTTTATTGCAGTTTCAGTACATAGCAATTACAGACTCTCTAGAGACTAGGGTCACTCCCTTTTTATACATTAAATTCCCTGTATAACCAGACACTAATTTCATTTAATCTAATCTAATTGTCTTATACACCAGCTGCATTTTTTCTACATTGTGGAAGCTCAGATGCTCAACGGGGCCTGGAGGTCCAGTACTGTGGGTTGCGGGTGAATCCCTCCATTCCAGTTAAAGTGGGAAATGAATGGTGAAACTGGATGTTATGGATATTTGTGAATGAAACAGTCAATTAGGGGAGATGTCTTGGTGATTTACATATTTAGAGCTGCAACCAGAGTGAATAAGAAACAATGAAGACAATTAGATGTTAATTTTGCAAAAGAAATAAAAAATAAATTGTTTTCATAATTCATAAATAATTTTCATCAGTTTTTTGTAGGGGCCAGGGACTAACCCTAGAGACTAGAAAGTTCCATTTTCTTACACTTTTAGAGCTGGCCTGAAGTCAGGAGATCTCAACACCCATTCACCCAATCTTCATGTATGACTTATTTATTTATTTGTTTGTTTGTTTATTTACATCAGAATCAGTATCGTATTTATTGGTATGTGAGCGAACGCATACAAGGAATTTGATTCCGATCGATGGTGGCTCTCAAGCACAACAGTATAAACAACGACAATATGTAAATATACACTGAACACTATGCTAATCAATATATTATACAATAATATACAATCTACAGTATGAATACGCAATATAGATTTATCTGTACAAATATAAAGATGTGTTCATGTATGTATATAAATACTATTTGCTCATGCAATATGTCTATACTATTAATAAATAAATATATATATATATATACACAATAGTGTATAAGCATACAAATGAACAATTGAACAATACAATATGATATAGAATCTAGATCTTATGTAGAGAAAATATGAAGAAATACAAGATATATACCACAAAGTGTGCAAAAGGTGTGATTGCAGAACTGTTAATGCCATAAAACCAAAGATTGGGTCCTTTAGGAAGGTCAACTGTAACTTCTCGCCCCATATTTTTCTCTCATTCCCAGAAAAACATCACTAAACTATATGTGCTACACTGTACGTGCTGTTACCATGGTTTTCTCCTCCAGGATAAATTGTAGTGCCTTTAGTTAGGGGACATAATTGTATATGAAAGAAAATTAGATGTTGGGTGTCCCATCACCCAATACCCCAGTTACCATGCATGACTTAACCCACTATATATAGATATATTTATCTGCTACAGTGGGTCCTTTTGGCAGATCTGCTGTGAATTTTTACATATTTGAATACAAGTGCTATCAGCCTGGTTTTCAAGAAAATAAATAAATAAATAAATAAAAACAAATAAATATAGATAAATAATGATGAAATAAATAAATAAATGAATAAATAAATAAATAAACAGAGTGAAGTTTTAGGCCTCGTGCTCGACTCTCATGGGTTAAGTGAAAGCGAAGCTGGCCTGCCAGGCCCCAGCTGTCGTATCCTGGATAATTACCAATTCTTAAAGGTGGACCACACCTTAGATAAACCCCTAATGCTCCAGTCCTCCACAAACACTGCGCCTCCAGCAAGCCGTGGCTTGTAGAGCCTGGTGTGTGTTTGCGTGCTGCCGGGGACCACGCCGTGGCTGGTTTTACTCCTGAGCTCGAGCAAACACCACTCTCCGAGACAGACCTGGACCCTGGATTGCACGGGCGAGAAATAAGGTCCCGGTTAAATCAGGCCTGTTTCAACCAAAACCACAGACTCAATATCTTTAATCCATTCAAACTATGGACTGAGTGTATTGTTACTCTCCTGTAAGTCTGCAGAGTGAAGGAAAAACTGAAAAAAAGAAATGGTCTGAAAACAACTTCTTTTTGTTGCAAATGTACAGAACTGTGCAAAAAGTCTTGAGCCCCCTTCATTCCTTTATATTTTGTAGGAAAATGAGACTGGTCTGTAGGTCCGTATAGTGATTTACTGCAACACGTACAAACACACAGAAAATTCTGAATAAACACAGGGAGGGTGTGTTTCATTTTAACAGCTTTAAAGTCAGCGTGTGTTGTGAGCTCCGTTAGGACCACCGTTCACAGCCTGAAATCTCCTGTCATTTCTTTAAGTTCTTCAGGAAGAGTTCTCCAGGCTTCTTGAAGGACATTCCAAAACTCTTCTTTGTTCTGTTCTCTGTCCAGATGGTCCACGCTGCTTCAGTAATGTGGAGATCTGGGCTTTGGGGAGGCAAGGCCTAGTGGTTAGCAGTTAGCGATTAGCGCGGGAACTCTCTGCACTTCCTGCTACACACGCACTCCCTGTACACATACAAACACACACAGGTGTGCAGTAATTGTTGTCGGGTTTGTGGACACACACGATCAGACTTAAGCCCCAGTCTGAGTGCTCTTACTCTCAACCCCTCTCCACGCCTTCCGAAAAAAACAGACTCATGTTTTGACTGAGGGATGCATTCCAGACGGGGACGAGAAGAAAATTTTGTTCCCTCACACTAAACATGGTCCGTCAGCAGAGACATTGTGAAGCTGTTTTAGTTTTAGCGCTGGATGGATGAAGCTAACCAGTAGTTTATGTGTATAAAACTATATGCATGACTAAGTCATCACACACACTCGCCTCGGGGTGTTCAGTAATCTCTAATAGACTCACTTATGCAGTTTCTGGCACCATACGACTCCCTGTTCTCCATAAACATGGACTAAAGCATGTTAGCATGGCTAATACCAATAGCAGATAAGGTTCTTCCCATGTTTTAAAGGACCAGTGGTCAGTGCCGCATGTATTTGAGAACAGAACTGAATTTAATAGAATTATTCTAAAAAAAAATGTATATTATGATGCAAAAAACAGGCAAACTTAAAAACAGCAGAAAATTGTTTCGTGTCCATTATTTTATAAATTTCACTCCTGTCTCTAAAATCTAAGAAAATTCTGTTTAAAACTGTCCCATTTTTTTGGATCCTGAACATGTGGTTACATTTGTTAAGCTATGATTGGATGTATTGGGGGAGGGGTTATAGAAGAATGTGCTATGATTACTTTGAGAATTTATCACATTTTCAGAATTCATTTTTCTCTCATTTTAGAGCTAGCCTGAGGTCAGGGGATTAGTTAGTGGGGCAAAGCCTCATTACACTAAATACAACAATCAGTAAATTAACTGAATACTCATATAACATTCATCCAAATACCTCCCAACCTTATGCATTCATTGCTGCCCATCACTGTCCAGGACATAGCCCGAATGTGTGGTGTGACTACTTTTGGAACAAAAGGGATTTTTTATAATAAACTATTCCTTTAAACTGTGCAAATGAGCAGTTTATGTGTGTGTACAATGCTGTGCAAAAGACTTGAGCCACCACTCATTTCTTTTTATTTTATTTTGAATCTCCTTGTTGGTGCAAAAATACTATTTTCTGTCAGACTGTCTTATCTGTGTCATACTGAGGAGATTAAATGAAAGAAATGTGAACAAATGTTTTACTGACAGGCTGCAAAGTGTCTAAAGATACA
>JBBPCX010000117.1:86959-96959 GCA_037974365.1 Hydrocynus forskahlii | reverse complement strand
GCTCTTGTAAAGGGCCAACAAAAGCGGCCGGGAGCTAATGGGCTCGCTTTATTCACAGCCGAAGAATGGCTATTTGATAAAGATTTTTTCTCTCTCTCTCCTCCTTTTCGGAGAATGTCATATGCAACAGCCCTGTGGTTGGTTCTACCATCAAGAACCAGCAGAAATAAACAGAACACAACTGTTAGTATCATTATCATCGTTACTAGTGAAATTCCAAGACTTCACCTCTTTATGATGAATCTATAAATGAGCTGGACCAAGTGTGCCCTCCCCCTCCTCTCTTCAAAAACAGCAGCACTAAATCTGTATTTCGCCAGTTCACATAAAACCGAACGCCCACAGTCCAGAGCTGCAATGACCTGCACCAGGATCAGGATCACTGTATCTGAGCAATGAGTGGGTTAATAGAACTAAAAATACAGTTGAATACTGTATAACACTAGAATGAACAAATACAGAAAAAACTGTAAACAACAGAATGAACAAATACAGGAAAAATACTGTATAACACTAGAATAAACAAATACAATGAATATAATGAACAAATACAGTAAAATACTGCAATTAAAATACTGTACAACAATAGAATAAACACAGAATAGAATAAATACAGAAAGAGGGCCCTCATCCCATCACTGCTGCTCTAACTGTCCCAGGAACAGATTCACCCCGAGTGGATCATTAGTGCCCGAGCAAAACCTCATTTCTCCGAGAAGCAGCTCGTAGCAGAAGGATGAACCTTCAAGGGAAGTTAATATTTCATTCTCCTCTCATTCAGGACTTTTTCTGTTGACACCCCTATACACTGTAAACAACAGCAGCTATTTTTAATGTGTGTAAAAGGAGGGGAAAAAACAGCCCTGTACAAACATCTTCTGATTTATTCTGTGTCTGAGCAGTGAGTGGGTTTTAAACACTGGAAATACACGATAAACGCTGTATAACACCAGAATAAAAAAAAAAAACATAGAGACACTAAAATAAACATGAGGACAGTAAAACAGTATATAACATTAGAATAAACAAACATGACAACAGTAAAAATACCATATGACAGTGGAAAAAACAAATACAGAAAAACATATATGACATTTGAAGAAACACAAATGAACATGAATATAGCAAAATGTTATATAACATAAGAATAAACATTAACAAACAAATACAGTGAAGCATTATAGAACATTATAGAACATTACAGTAAAACACTATATAACATTAGATAAAAATATAACTATATAACACATAACTATATAACACTAGAATAAACACCAACATATATAACACAAATATAAAAAAGTCAAATTTTATATAACAGTAAAATAAACACTAATAAACATAAATATAATAAAACACAATATAACATTAGAATAAACAAATACAGTTAAACACTATATAACATTACAATAAACACAATATAAAATAAATACAGTAAAATACTGTATAACATTACAAAAAACACAAATAAACAGATCAGTTCAGTTCAGCAGCTCCTGCTTTAATTTAATAAGGGACTGATCAGATAAACTACTGTTTAAGCTAACACACACACACAGTGTATTGTTGATTGGTTATATGCAGACACAGCCTCACTCCTGTTCCTCACAGAAAATTATACCATCAAATGGTTATGGTTGCGCCGCCTGATGCCTGAGACGTTGTTTTACCAGAGTTCTGAGAAGCTTTTGGCCCTAAAACTAAACCCGTTCATGGTGGAGGGATTCATGCAGGGTGTCATGAGGCAAAATACCATCATCAACATCCAATAAATACTCAGAGACACGTGGATCTTCACTGGGGGGCAATAGTGAATAAAACGGCTGGATTTGTGTTGGAGACGTCTGGTTCCATTCACCCCCACTGTAAAGAGCCTCTACAAAGAACCACCAAACACACACTAAATGGGTTTGTGTCTCAACTACTGAACATAGAAAAATCAGAGGCTGTGAAGCTTTAAAGCTGGTGGTCTGGATGGTGGTCAGCAGTTATCAGGGGAGCATTTAGCCTGGAAATATTTTCACACAGACTCAGACTGGAGGGCTTTATGGTTTCTGACAGCGAGCAGAGGGAGGAGGGAAGACAAAGGGTCCCAGCGGGGAAAGTTGTTAGTGTCTGTGTGTGTGTGTGTGTGTGTGTGTGTGTGTGTGTGTTTGTGTACCTATCTGTAAGAATTATGGGTTTTCTCCACCTTCCTGAAGCTCCACACTGACAGTAATCCAGTGCAGCCGCCGCCGGGGCCTTTTGTCTTCCTCGCGAGCGAACGGTTCACTCTTAATCTGCTACAAAAGCCAAGAAATAATGACTTCAATCAAAACGCTGGGCCTGGTAATTAGCTCACAGAGGTGCTCCCAAAAAAAGAGAGAGAGAGAGAGTTATATGTATGTATATAGAGAGAGGAAGGTACATCTAATAACAACAAAATCTGCTGATAGGATTATCAAGAAGCAGCAAAACGTGGCCAAATGTTTCAAAACTCTTTGAAAACTAGAAAAGAAAAGTATGGTGGCTTTAAGTGTTATTGCGATGAGGATTAGCAGATTTGCTGTTTAGTAATGTGCTTTTCCAGCCGATCTCATTATTACTTTAATCTCTGAGCTCCGATCAAAGTCCGCCTGCTGAAGAACAGCAACGTCTTTAATTAAACCAAATTAAAACAACAGCTAAAAAAGTAGTTTGAAACTCAGGAGCATCAGGCTGGACAGGACATCCCCCATCAGGGAATGTTGATGAACCCTCAGAGGAACTGCCATGTGAATGACCGTGTGTGTGTGTGTGTGTGTGTGTGTGTGTGTGTGTATGATGTGTGTATGGGCTGCTCATGTCAAAAGTCTGGAGACACTTCACTTCCCCCGAACGTTTGCACAACATTGCATTTGCTACAGATCCCACTTTATATGAAGTGTTTGTAATAGATTGATTACCGATTAATTGATTAAAGAATAAAGAATACAAAGGTTAACTGTTTAATTGAATAAAGAATAGATAGATAGATTAATTAATTAAATAATAGATTGATAAAGAAATTAAAGAACAGACGGATTAACCGGTTAATTGATTAAAGATTAGACATATTAACTGATTAGTTAATTAAAAATTAGATTAATTGATTAAATAATACACTGATTAACTAATAAAGGAAAGTATGAAGTTAAAACAGCAACAGCGCCATAATAAATACTTAACGCATAATATATTTTCAACATGAATTTAGACACATTCTATGGGTCAATTCATTATGAAATTATCTGTCAGTGTAAAGAACAATTTTCAAATTTTGTAAAAAAGGCAAGAACAGCACATATAGAGATATAAGGTTTGGGTTTAATCCAAGCTGATCTGGAATAAACTAAATAAGATGCTTCTTTACTGGAAAGTGAATGAAGACCAAACTCTGGTCAAGCAAAGACAAACTGTCTCCAGACTGTTCACCAGTGTACAACTGGGTGAAACGGCCAAGAATTAATACTGCAATACACAATATACAGTACTGTGCAAAAGTCCTTAGCCCCCTTAATTTCTCCATATGTGGTCTTGAGGAACAGTTCTCCAGGCTTCCTGAAGGACTTTCAAAGACTCTAATTTTCAGTCCAGACCCTGACCCTGACCAGTTTCAAAGGAATGTTTTTGTTTGTTAAGAAACACAGTCACCTAAGAATGAATCATTTAAGCAGAACGAAGACTATCTAACTGAAGTCCTGAACCAGTGAAGAACCAGGAGCAGATGATTCCAGATGATCAGGCGGTGATCAGTATACTGGTGGTGCTGAATGCAGAGTGGTTGGAACTCCTTTATCTAGGCTCCATGTATCTTTAGACACTTTGCAGCCTATTGCAGTAAAACATTTGTTCACACCTCTTTCATTTAATCTCCTCAGTATGACAAAGATAAGACGGTTTGACAGGCAGAAAATAGTGGTTTATACTAATGTGATTCAAAGTGAATTATGAAGAAATAAGGGGGGCTCAAGATTTTTGCGAAGTGCCTCGATTCTTTTTCTTTGGGCCAAAAAGAGCTTCAAAATGAGCTTTTAAACAACCGTTTGGAAAGCAAAAGCGATGGTCATTGTTTAAAGGTAAAACTTAGAGCTTGATTTTCAATGTTCCCTCTCAATTAAGAAACAACACATGTAGTTTACCATAGAAACAAAATCATGCATCTCCAAATGAGAGGAAAGAAAAAACTTCCACTATATATGCAGTGTCTAATAACCCTGTAGTTACACATTAACAATACATGTAATAACAATGTAACTAAAGGTGATGTATTCACTGCTGTATTACAGCTTACATTATCAACTTCAGTTTATCATCATGCAATTACAAAGTGTATCCTATGTAATTAGATGTAATTAAAGTAAAGTAAAGTACAGGATGCAAAACTGAATTTACAACTAAGAAATCAACAGGTTAGTTAATCAAATCATATTTTGATTAATTGTTTACTTGATTACATAATATACTAATTAACTGATTAACAGATTAATGAATGGATCAGTTAACTGATTAATTGATTAAAGAATCGATTGATTTACGTATAAATGTGTAATTATACACAAGTGTTTCTCTTCAGGAGGCCTGGAGAACTGTTCCTCAAGACTACATTAAAAATACAAGAAACTCTGGATTTGTCTATCTATTCCTCCCTTTCTCTGTCTATATGTACATATATATTTAGAGAGAGAGAGAGAGAGAGAGAGAGAGAGAGAAAGAAAGAAAGAGAGAGAGGGAGAGAGAGAGAGAGAGAGAGAGAGAGAGAGAAAGCGACAGAGAGATACATATATGACTTTGTCCTGCTGTCCAGACCTGCGTCCACTGGGTCACAGCACATCAGTACTGATGATGTTGTTGTTGATTAAATAAACAGTATTATCACAGGAAGAGCTGTGAAACCCCAGCAGACCCCAGTTCCTCCTATTTGTCCTATTTTGAGTTTGTGCCCTATCAAGGTTTCCCTCCTTTTGAAATGTTTAATTAACTGACTTTCTTTTATCGTCACAAACATGGAGCGAGGACGGGGACGAGGATGGGGATGGGGGGGCACACTCCGTCTGACCCGCACACAAACACAAAAGATGTTATTAGAAATCAGCAGCAGAGTAAATAAGGAACAAAAGACATGTGTCTTATATTTGCACATCGTGTTTCGCTTCAGCTGCATTCAATTAAAGAGCATCTGACTCAGAAACACAGAGACACACACACACACTCAACACTTACACTATACACACACACTATACACATACATTACATATACACTGTACAAAAACACACACACATACATACACACACACTACAAACACGTACATACACACACAGCTACATACACACACACACACCAACATACACACACACACACACAGTGTACTCTGAATACAGTTGCTGTGCTTTAGTTTGTAAATTATTTCCATGAGCTGTTTTAGAGCAAATGGAAGTGACTGAAGGGTTGAGCAATAAAGCTCAACATCATGATATTTTAACGTCACTCAGTATTTCGGTTAATTAATAAGTTTAACATGTTAGTATTAATTTACAACAGTAAAATCTATTCAGATAAATGCTAGCATTAAAAAAGTTATAATTAACCTAAAAAAGAGTCTATTCTTTCTGAGATCTGCAACTCGGGCTAAAAGCACATCTGATTACACTGAAACTGCTGTTTTGTTTTCTTTTGATCATTTAGATTAATTTAGTCTAGTTTTCTTTTGTTTAGTTTTCTTAGCTTTGATTTGTGATGCTTTATTTGTTTTGTTTTCTTTTGTTCTGTTTTGATCGTTTAGTATAGTTTAGTTTAGTACAGTGAAGTAAAAATGACAAAAATGGAAATCTTACACAGTATTGTAAATGAATTTTTTAAAAGAAAACTGCAATTATCAAATATATCAGTAGAGCTGAATAATAATACAGTATACATCCCAGCACTAAATGATCCTATACAAGTATGCTTTTATTGATCAAATTGCAATATTTTCCAATCAAATGTCTCAGTATAAGTGTTACAGCATATGGTGGTATATTGATGTAAAAACTCGGTATATTGATGTAAGTGCTCGGTGACAAAGTCAGAAAACAATATTTTTCACAAAAAAAAAGTCAGTTTGTGTTTTTCCCTTCATACCCTGGAGGACATCTCCTATAGGCTCCCCATAAAGCTCTTCACCAACTTAAACCATAAAAACACACACTGTGAGTAATCCCTGCATTTTTTTTTTACCATAAACTGCCGATAAACAGCTCAATTCAACCCAATAAAACCACAAACACAGGAGCTGGCGCTGCGTTGTAGCTACAGCGCTAATGAACAGATAGCCGTGCTATAAGATGGCAGAGTACCTTCCTGCTTTAATTCCCCGTAATAGATGCGGCTCAGAAGGCAGGAACTGTCACCCTGCTTACCCGACAGATATTCTCACCATCAGACATACCGATGGGTTTTGTTTACCGGCCAATTTGAATTCGAATAAAGCTCTGCTTCTGCTGACTGCACATCATTATCCGCGAGACTATAATCCCACCAGCAAATCCTGCGGCTTGCAGAGCCAGGCCCTTTGTTTGGGATTACCGAAAGCTTAGCCTATAACAAAGAGAAATGAGGCGTTCCCCTCATCCGCTGTAATTAAGTGTGGAGAGTCGTTTTCCAATCCGGCCGAGGAGCCGGCGCATCTCGGGATGATACCTTTTGGTCCCCAGAGACGTGGACAGCGGCCAAAGATACCTACAGATGTTTGGGTTGCCAGGCACCAATGGGCTTAGGGTGAAGATCAAGAGCATATGGGATGTCATGAACACCACAGCTTCTTATCATCTCAACCATCTAATGACCTTATGGTGATCACAGGCATGCAGTTATAAGCTCTAAATGTCCCTTTATAATGTCCCTTTACAGGACTTCAGTTAGATTTCTTTGTTCTGCTTGAATGATTCATACGTAGGTCACTGCGTGTCTTAACAAACAAAACCATTCCTCTGAAACTGATCAGGTTCAGGGACTGGACTGGAAATGAGAGTCTTTGAAAGTCCTTCAGGAAGCCTGGAGAACTGTTCCTCAAGACCACATTAAAATACAAGAAAGTCTGGATCTCTGGAAGCAAAATGTGAAGAAATGTGCAGGTCAGAAGATCCAGAAGTGACATCATTAGAGTTAGAGCTGAAACTCTATAAGCCCCTTTGAAATAAGCCCCTTTGAACATAAAAGTAGACTACCATAAAACTCATTCAAGGTACACAATTGGACCTCAAGGGTTGTTTTGCACTTTTAAGGGTACATTTGCATTTTTTGTACCTTGATGGGCTAAAATTTACTCAGATTTTATCTTTTATGTAACATAAGCACTAAACTGCTAGCATACTGGGGTGGTGGTGGCCTAGCAGGTAGGATACTTGCCTCTGGACCAAGAGGTCATGGGTTTGAATCCTACCTTCAGCATACCACCACTGGGCTCCTGAGCAAGACCCTTAACCCCAGGTTGCTCCGGGGAGACTGCCCCCTGTAGTTAGGGAATGGAAGTTGCTTTGGATGAGCGGCAAAAATATACACGAAGTTTACACGGCCAATGGAAAAGTCTGAGTTGTGCTACAGGTTGAAAAGGATTTTAACAGCCCTCTTTAAAGCCTGAGCTAAAGGTGGCAGCAAAAGAATGCATTTGTGGACTTGAAAAGGTCAGTTAAATCAATCTGGCGAAACAATATATAGTTTAACCAAAGCAATCTGTTTGATTAGTATAGTTTCTGTTTCTAATAGACCTGCTTATGTGGTTTCTCTTGGTGCTTTATGTGGTTTCTGTTTCTAATAGTCCTGTTTACATGCTTTCTATTTGTAGTTTTTGTGGTTTTGTTTCTAACAGGCCGACTTATGTGGTTTCTTTTGGTGGTTTATTTGGTTTCTCTCTCTGATAGACCTGCTTACGTGGTTTCTATAAACAATTATTAATTAAACGTGCAACATTTAGCCGTGGGGATAACACCCACTGCAGATTTTTTAAGAGTTTAGTCTATATACATATAAAGACTTTGAAACACAACAGTGTGTCATACAGTGTCAGAACGGCACATTTTGAGGGTAGTGGCTAAATATTTTGCCTCAAAGCGCCAAAAGTACAGAAGCAACCCGAGATACCAAACAGGTCTTGGCTGATTGAGCGTATTTTGAGGCAATGGGGAGGATGGTTGGATTTGGTTTTTCAACAAACTAGCTTCAAAGTGCACAGTCCTGGATCGGGGAGGAGATGCTAAACTGTGAAACCTCCAGACCTCCAGTGTGGACCTCCAGTGTGGACCTCCAGGCCTGGTGTTGGATAGGTTTCTCCAGCCTGGCTGCATTAACCCCACCAAACCCCACCAAAGGAGACTAAGTCCAACCCTGGCAGGCTGGAAAGAGATCCTGCAGCCATGCTGCAGTCCAATACTGCAGACACACATATACACACACAGACACACATACACACACAGACACACACATATACACAGGGTCTGGACCATCATCTGAAGGCTCGGCCGTCTTTGATAGAGGTGGAGGCTTTGTTTTGATGGCCGTCCAGCGAGCTGGATCAATACGCCTATCTCTGGACTTTTCTCAAATCCAGTAAAATAAAGAGCAGCTCAGTGAATAGAGAACGATCAATGTCATTCCCCTTTTTTCCTTTTTTTACAAGAGTGCTTGAACAAAGAGAGAGAGAGAGAGAGAGAGAGAGAGAGAAAGAGAGAGAGAGAGAGAGGAAGAGAGGGGAGAAAAAAACGGAAAGAAAGAAAGAGAGAGAGACAGAAAGGGGAGGGAGAGAAAAAGAGAGAAGGGTGGAAGATTGAGGGTGAGAAAGTGAGAGAGGAGAGAGAGAGAAAGATAGATAGGGAGAGGGAGAGTTAGAGAGAGAACGGGAGAGAGGGAGAAAGAGAGAGAGAGAGAACGGGAAGGAAAGAAAAAAGAAGGAGACGGGGAGGGAAAGATACAGAGAGAGAGAGACACCCAGAGAAATGATCCCTCTCACTTTAAAAGTTTTCCATAAACACAAACACAGCTTAACTCCCGAATCCGAGTCGCTATAGCAACCGAGATGTCATGGCTGTTCAGTATTTAAAATATGGGCTTTGCAACAGTAACAATAAAATGTTTGTTGCTTTTTTAAAGGTGTGTTTTGAGAGGCGCCTCTGAAGTGTCCGTCACTCATTTACTGGAGTGTGAACTGTCTTTACACAAAGGGTGACGAGGCAGGGACACACACACACACACACACACACACACACACACATACACATACTCACACATGCTCACACACACACACATACAAACACACACACACACACACACACAAACACACTCACACTCACTCACTCACAAAAACACTCATTCATACACACACAAACACGTACACTCAAACACAGACACACACTCACACACAGACACACACATATACACATATATAAAATATATATGTTGTTAAATATGAATTTTTGTTCACATGGTCAAAGAAACTAATCCCTTAAGAACAGCCTGTACAAAGATAACACACACAGACACACACACACACATACACACACACACAAACATGCACTAAATGCTGTACGCTGCAGAGTCGGATGTACAAAAGGCCAAGCACGTTGACCTTCCATGACCTTTCGGGCCGTGAATGACACTCCTCTACAAACATCACCATTAACAACAAGCTTGACTAAGCACAAACTCACACACACACACACACACGCAGCAGTGTGTTTAATGAGGATCTTCAGGGAGGTCTGGGTGTCAGTGGGCAGACGGGCCGTGACTTCGTCCACATTTCTGCGTCCGCAGCTTTTCTTTCGCTCCTGTTTAAACTGCGGCTGTAAACCTTCACACCTCGCCTGTAAACGCCGCAGCAACACAAACCAGCCGCGTGTGTGAAACGCAAAGAGAGCCAGAGTTACGCATTTCCCCAGCCCTAAATGACAGCATCACCACGGGAAACAGACTGTCATAAAACACACACACACACACACACACACACACACACACAAACACACACACGGG
>JBBPCX010000117.1:68128-86528 GCA_037974365.1 Hydrocynus forskahlii | reverse complement strand
GTTTGTGTGTGTTTGTGTGTGTGTTTGTGTGTGTGTGTGTGTGTGTGTGTGTGTGTGTGTGAGACCCTCAGGCTGACAGCTCCTTTACCTCCCACTGTTAACATCTGCTCTGCTTAACATCGCCGTAACTCTGACACACTGATACACGCTAATGCTAATAGAATCAGCCTGCCAGCGTTTATCACACAACATGACTGCGCCTCACACACACACACACGCACATGCGCACACACACGCGCACGCTCAGATATGCTGATGGATCATTATTAATAAAGCAGTCGCTGTGAAACAGCCTCACACTGAGCCGAAAGCGTTTAGCGCGAGAAGTGATGATAAAACAGTAAATCTTAATGGATTACTGTTCCGACGGCACCAGAAAACCTGAATAAAAATATCAGATAAACACAGTTTTGTGTCTGAACGAATTCCTTTTGGCAATAATTTTGTCGATGCAGTGGGTTTCCCTGCTTTATTCATGAACTCATGCACACATTCGAATTAACTACTAGTTGATAAAGATTCATTTCAAGTAGATAAAAAATCATTTATGACAGATATTCAATAATCCATAATAGAAACCAAATAATTTATAGTAGGTACTGAATATTTCATAGTAGATACAGAATAATTTGCAGCAGGTACTTAATATTTCATGGTAATTACTGGATAATTTATATTAGATACTGAATGATTCATAGTGGATACAGAATAATTCATGGTAGATACTGAATAATTTGTCGAGAAACTGAACAATAGATACTGAAGTGTACAAACACAATTTTACGAAGAGCCACAACTGAAAATACTTTGAATTTGATGTGAACTGAACTTATATTTACATTATTAATGACATCAGCATTTTTCAAGCACTTCTTTTGATAAATAAATTATATCTTTCAATGACGACACCAAGGCCTCATTTGGATTATTTAGAGGAAAACAATCTCACACGTGCAAATATTTCTGCCAGTTTTAGGGACAGCGGGAATAAAACCGAAGACTTTCTAACCTCGCTGTGATGTCACGCAAACTGTTTAAAGCACTTTTGGGGCTTCAGTGTGAGCGTTTAAATAACAGTTTGGAAAGAAAAGTGTCCATTTATTAATCAAAAGTGACTCTAAAGGACATTTTAAAGCTGAGGACTGAAAATCATCATCAACACACTTTACACCAAGTAGAGTCTGTTCCTCTGTGTGTTAAAAAGGAACAAAATCAAACACTTCAAAGACATCCCCAAACTTCTAAAGGGTTCTCTGAGCGAATGGAGAAAGGAACAGTGTCGGCTGGACGTCTCCAACCGGCTGCAGAGGCATTCGGACCTGCCACACACGCCAGAAAAAAACACACAAAAAAACCCAATCTGGAGCAAAATCAATAAAAGTGATCTTGGGGTCCATACGCCATTTGGCAGCTCCATCTCTGGGCGTCTGCTTTAAGAACACCGGGGTTGCGCCGTACAAAGGCCCAGCCAAGCACACGTAATTTCTCAAGCTAATCTGAGGCACTCTTGCATTGATTTTTTTTTTCTCCCTCCCTTTTCTGACTTTTTAGCCTCTAGTCATTACAGGCACGCACACACACACAAAAAACTTACTTAATCACACGGTGTGTTAATGTACGGGTCACAATAATGTCCATTTTCTTGCCCTCTGGTAATTTTGTGCGCTTTCTTTAGCTTTTGCTCTAAAAATCTTTTTTATAGGTCACTCCTGAAGACAGGGGGAGGTCAGCCGTCCTCCGCTGATGGAGTCCGAAAAGAAAAAAAGAAAAAAAAAAAATGTTTACATGCAGTCCTGGTCACCTTCTGCCACAATTATTCTTTCTATTTCAAGTATCACACTGATAACATTAGTTAATGCACTTTAATACTGACTTCAAAGGGTCTGAACAACACAAACGCATATGATCTTCCTGGCTCCTGTCTTTATTTAGTGCATCATGAGTATGTTTGTTCATAAAGGGCATCAAATCAGAACCTGCATTTTGATTTTATAGCTTTTAGATGGTCCCTTATCGTTCAAATACTTAAAACTCCCATATTGTTGTTGTTATTTTTATATATCTTATATTATATTTTACTCCCTGAGGTCCACTTATGACATTTGTTGGTTTATGTCCTTAAAACAGTCCATTATATTTAACACTCCATTATATTTACCATCCATCTTCTAGTTAAAAAGGCTGTTTATGATACTGTGCCCTTAAGAGCTATAAATGAAAATGATCTGTGTCCTAATTGGCTGCTTAAAAAAATCAGTTCACACCTAAACTTCATCGCAAATAGGAGGGGCTAAACTACTGGACTGTGCCGACAATGCAACTGGATGTAAATGTGCTCGTTCTTGTGACATCAGAAAAACTGTAAATTCAAAACATGCTGGTTTTGCTGCTTGGTTTTCATACATGGACTGTTTGTACTGGAGATGCGATAATGTAGAAACTTTAATAGTGTTTACCCACAACATCAAACACTCTTACTTTAAAAAATGAGAAAAATTCCAGTTTTTCATTGTAATGGCCCCTTTCACCAACTATCTGGTTAAAGGAATAAGATCAGGACCAGGCTTAGGATTAGCCTGGAAAAATTAAAAGAGATTTAGGAGATTTCTAAAATCCCTCGTTAATTAAGTGTCACAGTGGAGGTGAATGGAACCAGACGTCTCGTTCTCTAAATTCTCCTCACAGAAAGTCATTCCATGAAATGGTTCTGGTTGTGCCACCTGATGCCTGAGACGTTGTTCTACCAGAGTTTCGAGAAGACCTTGGTCCTAAAACTAAACCCATTCATGATGGAGGGATACATGTAGGGCGTTGTGAGGTAAAATAGTCCATAAAGAAAAGTGATTTAGTTCAGATTCACTATTTTACATCATCAACATCCATATAAACATTCAGAGACACGTGGAGCTTCACTGGAGGGCCATAGAGAATAAAACAGCTGGATTTGTGCTGGAGACGTCTGGTTCCATTTACCTCCACTGAAGAGGAATCAGAGTCTCTACAATCAACCGTTTCACACCAAACCCTGTCTGAGTTTTTATATCTCAACCACTGAACTATTTCGCACCATTTCACATAATTAATTGGGTCATGCAGATATGATAGTTTGGTATGCAAAACTACATCAACATCATAAGTTGAGTCAGCAGAACAGGCCCTTTAATGCAAAAAGTGATTTATATAAAGTAGGTTAAGACAAAAAAATCAAAAGGGCATTTTATTGTAAAAAGTACTGGGACTTTTTTGTCATTAAAGTTTGACAGAGGCAAATCTTCATACTGGCAGGTTTCTAAAACACAGAATTCATCATCTGAGGGCAAACTAGGCAAAAAAATGTCTTTGTTTTTTAATTATTTCTGTATCATCATTTAGCATCATTAATATCATGCATGTGCCTTTTTATCCCCACCTAACAAATAAAAACACAGCTAATCTTCTTAAGCAGGTATACTCTTCATACACACACACACACACACACACACTCACACACACACACCCTCACTGTGATGGGGATGGATGACACCTGGCCACACAATGGAGCAGGACAGTGCAGAAGGGGCCTAAACCCATTACAGGACACGTTTTTACAATCGGAGAGCAGGAACCGAGAGGGAAACATCACTATCTTACTAAATAATCCGTCCGGCACTTCGCTCTCCAGCCTGTGTGTGTGATTGTGCTGTTTGCCAGACCTATCATTTACACCCCGAGCACTCGAAGGGTAAAAAAGAGAAGAAAAAGAAGGAAAAAAATAAAAAAAAATAAAAGAGACCCCCTCTTACGTGTCACCCCGGTGCTCGGAGAGGCTTTAGCTTATCGGAAGCAGTCGAATGTATTTCTTATCAGGGAGAAGGAGGAAAAAAAGAGAGAGAGAAGTGAGGAGAAGCCTTGTGACAATGCTGCCGTTATCAAATTTCCTCAGCCCAGTCGGCGTGTCATTCAGGCGCAGAGATGGCCCTTGCTTTGATTGATGGATGGGGGCCCACAAATAAAAAAAGGGGGTAAAAAAAAGAAGAAAAAAAAAAAAAACAGGATCAACAGCTTTGCACTCCTCTCCCTCATCGCACAACATTCCGGTGTGACAAAAGCGGGATTACGGATGCATTAGCTTTCCATCGACCACGGGCCTCCTGGCCTTGTCAATACTTTGCACATAATAACCTGAAGCTACGATAAGGAGACAAAAGGGGGGGAGATAGAAGAGGCAGAAAAATAAATCAATGGAAGGGGGGAAAGTTTTTTCACACACACACACACACACACACATATATACACACACTCGCTGTCAAGCCGAGGGAGGAATCGGGCGGATAATGACCTCTGACACCGACACAATGAGTCCTTCAGGTCTATCAGGTCAGCCTCGATAAAGCCCAGGCTGTGGTCCAGGCAGGCAGGCAGGACGACACGATGGAGGCTTCAGAGGCTTCATGCGACACACGCACGCACAAGCACGCCAGCCTCCTAAGCGTTACGCAAGACATTCAATTACTCCATTAAATCCCCGGAATTAGGAGCCAAAGACTTGAGTGACTTTTATACTGGAGCTTTCAAGCGTCACGAAGGAAAAGGGCCGCGAGAGATCTCTCAAATCATCTCCTTTCACACGGATTAAATTATATCCCTCCATGCAAACCGGCCTTGTTTACAGCTCACGCCCCGTCTCTCACACTCACACACACTTTCACACAAACTCACACACTCACACTCAGACACAAACGCATTAGACTGACGGCAGACATGAGAGGGCTGGGAAGAAAAAGAGGGGGTTTACACACACATACACACACATATACATACACATACAGATACACACAGACACACAGACACACACACACATACATACACACACATACATATATACAAACACATACAGACACACACACACACATACACATACACACACAAACACACATATACATACACATACATACATGTACTAAAACATACAGACAAACATACACACATACACATATACACACATATACATACACATACAGATACACACAGACACAGACACACACACACATACATACACACACACGCATATATACAAACACATACAGACACACACACACACACACATACACATACACACATACACACACATATACATACACATACAGATACACACAGACACACACACACACATTTATACAAACACCTACAGACACACACACACACATACACACACAAACACACATATACATACACATACATACATGTACTAAAACATACAGACAAACACACACACATACACATATACACACATGTATACATATACATATACATTCACACTCATGTATATGTACACACATATATGCATACACATACACAGGGCAGCTGGTAGCCTAGCGGTTAGGGCGTTTGCCCTACGGTCAGGAAGTTGTGGGTTCGATTCCCAAGACGGCTAAGCACCTCTGAGGTACCCTGAGCAAGGTACCGTCCCCACACACTGCTCCCTGGGCACTGTGTTCCTGGCTGCCTGCTGCTTCACTTGAGTCAAATCCAGAGGAAGAATTTCATGCTGTTCACACTGTGCTGTGGTGTGTTCACATATGACTGAATGGTCACTTTCACACAAATATATTCTAAAATCAGCCTCTGCAAAAGTCTTGGGCCATGCCTCTATTTTGCCTTGAATCACCTTGTTGGTCCAAAAGTTTCCAACCACTCAGCATTCAGCACCACCTGATCTCCGCCTGATCATCTGGAATCATCTGCTCCTGTTTCTTCACTGGTTCAGGACTTCAGTTACTTTTGTTCTGCTTAAATGATTCATACGTAGGTCACTGTGTGTCTTAATAAAAACATTCCTCTGAAACTCAGGTCAGGTTCAGGGACTGGACTGGAAATGAGTCTTTGAAGGTCCTTCAGGAAGCCTGGAGAACTGTTCCTCAAGACCACATGAAAATACAGGAAAGTCTGGACTGTGACTGGTATGTGGTTAGTGTGTTAGTTTGTAGCAAGACACTATAATGTGCACCTTGTGATTCAAATATTGTACTTTTATAATGCTTTTATAATCCTTTACGCCTAACATACAGTACTATGCAAAAGAGGGTGCAGCTTTATGCTACACTTTCAGCATGATAGTAGCTGGATGTTTTCAAAACTGTACTGTTGCTAATGGCAACAGCAGTAAATAGAACCAGACCTCAGTTTTCTAGCTCAATAAAAATCCTAATTCAGTTTTATACTTGATTTGAAGCATTTCACAGTGACCTACATTACTGTGCAAAACTCTTGATCCCCCCTCATTTCTTTATTTTCAGTATTAAAATTAGTCAGCAGGTCGACAAAGAGGGTGTATTTAATTATAAACAGCTTTAAAGTGTGTGTTCTGAGCTCTGTTAAAACCATCATTCACAGCCTGAAGCTCTCCTGTCATTTCTTACTTTTGCATAATACTGTACTGTATGTTACTGCACTATACTGCCCACATCACAGAAAACTTCATTTTCCTCCCCTTTTTGGAAACAAGAGTGTAATGACAGTGTTCAGAATGAACAGGTCGCTCTTCAGTCCAAATATGGAAAATGAACTGTGAAAACTGATTGTTTTGAATCACTGTTCATGAAAGCCAGTAAATTTACATTTATCTATCAATTCATCCCACTGCAGTTTTGCCCTGTGAGGCACAATACAGGACAGACAATGAAAACTGAGGTCATTTACATGCAGTACTGTGCAAGAGTCTTGAGCCACCCCACAATACCATCTGGAAGGGGCAGTTTGGCAGCTTCATTTTTTAGTATCAGTGATCCCAAACACAGTCAATACAGTCAAAGCACCTCGATATAAAAACAGGATAGAACTCTATCAGTCCTGGATCGGCCCCCCAAAGCCCAGATCTCCACATTACTGAAGCAGCATGGACCATCTGGACAGAGAACAGAACAACAGACAGAGATGCCCAGAGAAGAGCTTTGGCACGTCCTTCAAGAGGCCTGGAGAACTCTTCCTGAAGAACTTGAAGAAATGACAGCAGAGCTTGTCTAAGAGCGTTCAGGCTGTGAACGGTGGTCCTAGCGGAGCTCAGAACACACACTGACTTTAAAGCTGGGTAGAATTAAAGACACCCTAAAACGTTAATTATTGAGGATAACATTAAAACTGCAAATTTACAGTGATAATGATAAAACTGCTAATTATCGACGATAATGATGTAACCAATGTTGTCTGTATCAGCCAGACCGAATGATATACAAACATTCACACATATAAAGGTAGCTCAGATGTATCTATACAACACCCCCCACACACACACACACACAGATCTTTGCAAGGAAAAACTCCCCCCCCCCCCCCCATTCTTTACACTCGTCCTTTTCTTGCGAAGGCACTTCAAGGTGCTCCTGAAATCGGCAGAAGTGGAGTAAGCGAGCGAGCGAGCACCGAGGCCAAGGCCAAGGGTAATTGTTTCACCGTTTTCGTAATTAATTAATTTCCTCTGCGAGGCCTGCTCGAGCTGGAGAGCCTCTGCAGGTAATATTAAATAAATAAAGCGGAGGCAGGCTCTGGAAAATTAATGAGAGATGAGCGACGAGAGGCCCCGGCATGTTCTGTCTGCTGAGAGGGCTGACATACAAAGACACAATAAACCCCCTGGAACAAACAGAAAAAAAAAACAGCGGAGAAACAGTGAGCAAATTCAATTACAGAAGTAATTAGAAGATATAGGGCAAGGCTGCCTTTTGGGACTGCGCCAGAAAACACGAATTAATAAGAGAGAATGGGAAGAGGCCGTTGTAGTAATTAAGAACCAATCACCTATGTCAATGAATACCTAAAAACAGGATGGAAAACTATTAATTCAGTGATCAAAAATATTTTTAAGGCGATTAATACAGCAAATTCATTTTAAAAGACTAATTTCTGGAAAGATAGCAAGACAATTGCACATAATGTGCTCCTTCCGGCATTTATATTGCTAATTAAATTTTGATAATTCTTTTTTTTTTGAGATTTTTTTTTTTGTGTGTGGGAGTTATCAGAGAAACGCTGCATTTCATAAATATTATAAATGTTGCGATGGCGAGATCGGATGACAAAACGTTCAAAGCGAGAGCCATCAAACTTCAAAAACGCAACTTCATTCCTCAGCGTCTCATTGCGAACAATGGGCGTAATTAAATTACGTTGGGAGCGACAATGCAGTGCATTCACTGATTAATCTCTCAAACCATGCAAGACGGTCCCACAACGCGCTGAACAAACCAGCAAAATAAGACGAAGAGGAAGAAGAAGATGGTGCTGGAGATACGGGGCATCCAATGGGGGGTAACTGGATCATTTGGTGCAGAGAAAACAAAAAAACAACAAAAAAACAAAAAAAGCTGAACATGAAAACAAGTGTAAGCAAAACAAATATATCCTGAGATATTAGCACCGATTTTCAAGAACAAATGGGAGACAATACGACTTGTTTCGGGGAGGTCCTCCTCTAAATGCCCCTGAATAAGTATTTATGATGAGCCCCACCCCAGACCATCTAAGACTTTCTGAGACCAGGCTGGTTTAATTTCTGGGGGAGTGGGGGGTAATTTAGTCATACTGAATCAGTTTTTTTCCCTCCCAACCAAAACAGACCTTAAATGCGCTGTGAATTTTGAGTTAAGGATCAAGCTGGGGGATTAGTTATTCTCTCTGCAAAATGGGAGACACAAAATTTACATATTCATATGTGCCAGCAGTTCAGGCCATTTTAGAGAGGCAAATTCCACTTAACACTATCAGGGCCGGGGATCGGCCAGCATAAAAGGCCAATTGCCTGAGGGGAAGGGATAACACTAATACGCTTTCGAATTTCAATGAAATACGAGCCGCATATTTACACCACGAGGTATATCGTTTACTGAGGGCCAAGGCTGGACGCCGAGGGCCCATGCCGAGTTTATCGTCTTCCCCCCGACTTCAATTATCACTTAAATGGACTTAATACTCCAGATGGTAATGATGAGCGAGCGTGTCCTCCCTGCAAAGCCCCCCGAACCCGCGGCTGGGCCACGGAAACAAACGGACTCGGCGGCGCGATTAGTGTCTGAGGCTTCGGCGTATCAGCTGTGATCAAACGCCTCGCCTCCATCTGAAGCAAAGTTTATGTGCACAGTGTCAGGGCCTTAAAACGATCTAGCTTGATGCGAGCGTTAGCAGAGATGGCTAATTTCCTATTCAGAGCTTCTATTGGAGCCCCATTTGGATAAATGAGAGTGATTAAAAACCCCATAAGATGTCACTCAGAGAACGTTTGAGGAACATCTGGTGTCAGGGAGACCTGAGACGGATTTCAGCTTGCGAGAGAGACGAGAACTTTCCCTCTTCACATCCTGGCATCCGCGTTCCCGCGCGCCGGGCCCTGGTAGCGTGCCAGCGCCTCGGCCATCTGCGCCCTTTAACCCTGAAGATGACAGATGTAGAGGCTGATTTGGAGATTCAGCTGAAATTCGCAGGCCTCTCGCTTCATGAGACATCAAGTGGAGGATCTCACAAGCACTTCCTGCCACTCACAGCCAGCCTAAATGAGCCAATCCACACGCCGTCAATTAGCAAAGTGCTTCAATTAATTCACTTTTCTTTCTATACGGGAGGAAATTGGGCTAAAACGGAGACTTTCCAGGCAACAGCAATGTACCGGTGGCAAAAAAAAAGAAGAAAAGCCCAAGATGCACAGATTTGCAGCTTATGATGGGGTTTTTTTTTATCCCCTATGGCCCAGGCGGCGGTATGTATTAAGATTTTCCAAATTTACTTTATTCTTTGATATTGGTTTGATATTATAATAATCACAGCAGATGGACTACCAAGAAGGATGCACTTCTGAAGGATGCACTTAATGTAACTTAGTCCTGGAAAACGTCTTCTGATGTTATTTCTCCCTTAAAACCAAAAATGAGTCCAAGATCAGTCTTAATTCATGACTCGAGTGTTTATTTCTGTTAAAATCACAAAGGGCAGTTTTATTCTTGTAATGCTTTTACTCACACTTTTACTCAAAACATTTTCTAAAGAACCATCCATTGAAAGGTTCTTCAGGACATAATGGTTCTTCTGTGGCATCATCCAGAAAACTCTTACTGTTGCCTGTTGTTAAAACACACCCATAACATGGCAACATGCACCAAGGTGGTAATTAATGCAAATAAAATGTTCTGACACACACTTGTAGACCACACAGAGGTTGGACCACCAATATCTCTGATGGATGTGCTTAATGTTACCTAGGACTTGATTAAGGTCTATAAAAGGTCTTTCAATGTTAATTCTCCATTGACACTAAACTCTACTCCAAGATTAGGCTTAATTCGTGTTTATTTCTGATCAGATGAGCTTAATAAACATTGCAGGTGCTTTAAATACAATGTAATTGTTATATTCTTCAATAAGAGACTATTCTCTTGATGGTTATCACACAAATGACCAATGGGGCTTTAAAAAAGGCCAATTTCTGCCACCAAACTTATTACTCTTCTATCAGCAGTAGATGTTAGTTCTGTGATGCTGTGGAAGTGTGTAAAAGACTTTGCCAGGGGCCTCCCATGCTGTCTGAGGAGGCCCTGGCCTGCTGATTACGTCGTGGTTAGCTTGCTCCTTGGAGCTCCGCCACGCAAATTGCAGTGTGCCCCCTGGCCCCCTCTTTTGTAATATCAAGCTCCGTATCGCAGCCTGGCTGAACCACGCCGGCACTCATTCTTTACCCAAATGACAGTGTTTTTGTCCAGGTAATGGTGCTCATTTTCCCCCAAAGCTCAGCGGTGGCTTCACTTATCATCAGACAGAATCACAGCGGAGAGCTCCTCAAAGTCCCCAGCGAAAAAAAAACACAGAGAAACTCCCACCTTGCTGTCATGGACCCCCAACCCCCGCAGCCCAGCCTAGATATCAGACCAGAGAGAGACCAAACATGCTGTGAAATCAGCTGCTGAAACCACAACATGGCACGTCACCAATGCACTATAGTCTCATAAGCCATCGGAGAACCGCCCACAGAAATTTGTCGTTTGACTGATAGATTAGCCAACCAATCATAGACCTTCATTTTAGCACGATTTAGCTTGTGTACACTCTCATGCTAAAATCACAAAGTGCAATTCTTATTCTTATTCTCATTAATTATTTTACTCACAGTAAAAACAAAAGTTCTTTGAAGAAGCAGCCATTAAATCATTCTTTAGGGAATCCATAATGGTTCTCTTATGGCATCACACAAAAAGGTCTTTCTGGCACCTGTGGTTTTAGGAGCGTAGGCCACTGTTAAAATTGTGCTACAACAAAAACACACCCTTAACATGGCAACATGCACTTCACCAACAAGGTGGTAAAGAATGCAAATAAAACATTCTGACACACACTTGCAGAACTCCTAACCACACATCAGCATCCATAACATATATTCTAAAAAATACCAGCATCCAGAACTCCTAGAACCTTTTCGCTAACCTTAATGGCAAGGTAACTGCAATGGTTCTTCACATTCTCACATCACATTTTAAAAATGGACTTTCTACGGAACCACCCATTAAAACATTCTTTAAGGAATTAAAATGGTTCTTCATGCAAATAACTTTTAGCCACTTTATTTTTTAACAGTGTACAGACTGTGCTACAACGAAAAGACACATTAAAACAAAGTTTTCAACAATGGAAACTGGATTTGTGAACTTGTTACTTAAAGTTTCCCAACTTTCAGAACTCCAGAACTTCTAACTGCTCTTCAGCTTCCAGAACCCAACTTCTAACTGCTCTTCAATCTCCAGAGTACAACTCCCAACTGACCTTCAACTTCCAGAGCTTCAAACTGTTCTTCAGCTTCCAGAACCCAACTTCTAACTGCTCTTCAATCTCCAGAGTACAACTCCCAACTGACCTTCAACTTCCAGAGCTTCAAACTGTTCTTCAGCTTCCAGAACCCAACTTCTAACTGCTCTTCAATCGCCAGAGCTCAACTCCCAACTGACCTTCAACTTCCAGAACTTGTAACTGCTCTCCAGCTTCCAGAAACCAACTCCTAACTGCTCTTTCAACTGCTAGAACTTCTACCTGTTCTTCAACTTCCAGACTTCTCTTCAATCTCTAAAGCACAACTTCTAACTGCTCAATTTACAAAATTGCTAACTGTTTTTCAGCTTCTAGAACTCAGCTCCTAATTGCTCTTCAACAGTTTGCTAGATGATGTTTTAGCCCACAATTCAAATAGACCATCATAGGACCACCACTGACCAGACATTATTTGACTTTGTCTAATGCACCTATTGTTTTGTCCTGAACTTTCTTGTTTACTTTGTTGTGGACATTATTGTTGACGTTATTGTTTACTTCCTTGTTTAATGTGCATTTTCTACTGTTTGTCTACTTTCTGCAGTCTGTAGTAGAACTCCACTCAGTCCAAATACCACCAACACTGTTAAACAGTGGCTCATGTAAGCCATCAGGCATTCTGGCAAATGTCAAATGTCTTTGATCAATCAATCATCTGCAAATTGATGTTTCACAGTTTTTAGTGAGAGCACAACACATAGAGCCTCCATTCACGTCCTGGCCGTCTGGGAAAGCTGTGACCCGTCTGAGCTTCTGCAGGACCTTGTCCAGAGGAGAATCATGCCCATGCGTCTTCGTTCGGCTGACAGCTGGGCTCTTTGTGAATGGAGGTCTCTCTGCAGTGGGAAAGTTAAATTAAACAACTGTTTTTGACCCCTGCTGTATGGGAACACACACGCTTGGCCGAGCCCTGCGGACACACAGCGCTAACAGACTCCCCGGAGAGAGAGGAGGAATGTCTACAGTACTGAACACACACCATAAACCAGCACCGGTACATTAACCCTTACACTCACCACTCACAAACAGACTCAAACAAACACTGTCTCTGTATCTGTCCTTCTATCTATCTATCTATCTATCTATCTATCACTACAAACCACCAACAATGATAAACTGACACTTACACATACCACTCACATGCACAGACTCAATTACTGCACACAAACACTGTCTCTCTATCTGTCTCTCTATCTATCTCACTGTCTGTCTGTCAGTCTGTCTGTCGATAACCTAGGGGTATAAACCCCCCAGTGTTGTTCTGTGGAGTCTCTGGAGTGATGGAGCCAACATCAGTACCTGACCTCACTAACACTCTCATACAATCAAATCCTCACAGCAACGTTCCAACATCAGTGCCTGACCTAACTAATGCTCTCATATGATCAAATCTTCACAGCAATGTTCCAACATCAGTACCTAACCTCACTAATGCTCTCATACAATCAAATCCTCACAGCAATGTTCAAGTGTCATCCATTACAGCTTTGCAATTAAAAGTGTTCCTGTGTTTTGCTGGGTTAACTTAAAGTGTCTGATAAAATAATGGTGATTTTGTATAATTAATTAAGAGCATTTGTCTTTCTAACAAAAAACAAAAAAAGAACCTTTTTAAAAGATTTTTTCCTGGATAAAAGATGCTAAAGCTGAATGCTAAGGTTCTTCTTTTCAGTCTTGCTTCCTCACAGTGGTCTCTGCTCATACTGTAACGGAGGTTCTCCTTTTGAGTCTTGGTTCTTCCTAATGTTTTGTGGGAGTCTTGGCTCCTATCAGTAGTTCTTCCTAATGTTCTTAGGGAGGTTCTCCTTTTGAGTCTTGATATTTTTCAGTGTTTTGATGTTTTTAGGAAGGTTCTCTTTTTGACACTTGGCTCCTCTTAGAGTTTACTTGTTCTGGGCTTGGATGTAGATTTCTAAACATCCATTGCACTGCTGTAAAAAATGTATTTAAAGCCTTTTGCAAGTTGGTGCCACTTTGTTGTATCTACAATTTTTCATTTTGGATGAGAAGTTTGGATATAAAATTAAAAAACTCAAAATTGTTCCCCCGAATTAAAATAAATATTCCTGCAACATCCAGCGTTTCCGAAATCACCCCCACCCAAACCATACAAAAGCCAATTTTACATCAAACCCCATTATAGCTGGGAAAATCTGCTGATGTTTCTGCAGTGTGGCAGCGACAGATTCACGTCCAGAACCCACTGAATAAAGGTATTGTTCTTCAATTAACTGGTTATGTGATTTTCCCCATAATCCTGTTTCTCTCTCTCTGCTGCTGGTCAGTGGGGAGTGGTTTGCAGCGCTGGACAGCCAGAATGAATTCCTATGGCACATGCAGATCTGTAGCGTTTGGCCGGGAGTGTGTGTGTGTGTGTGTATGTGTGTATGTGTGTGTGTGAGTGTGTGTGTGTGTGTGTGTGTGTGTTTGTGTTTGAAAGGCTTAGATCATGTCTAAACACTGCATTGTGTCCTGCTGAAAGAAATCTGTTCTTTTATTTCAACATCACTGCTGCCTGCAGCTCCCACCACGCGGCTGGGCCAAGGCCAAAGCTGGGGATGGTCCATGAGTTTATAGAATATCTCAGAGTTAGGCCTACTTCTATGAAAGCGAAACAAAAAGTGGACTGGAGTTACGCTAAAATGTTTTTTTACACTGGATAATAAGTACAGAGCCACAGGATGGATATTACAGCATTATTAAAGTGATTGTTTGGCAAAAATTTACAGTGATTTGCACCAAAACTGAGACTTGTTTGCTTTTACAGTCTCAGAACTAATGCAACAATCTAGCCAATAGTACCTAAAGCTTGATTTCATGGAGTTAATTGTATCTGAAATTAGACAACTCACTGTTAACTCTAAAAATGGACTAGATTAAGGACAGAAATAAGGCCTCTACATGATTTCTACTGTTTTTAGCTAGGCAATCATACTTCAGTCCATATTTACAGATAAGTGTAAGTTGTACAGTGTCAGAAACCACATAAGTGGGTCTATTAGAGATTACTGAACACCTCCAGACAGTATGAGTTGAGTGTGTGATGATTTGGACATTTTGAGGGACTTTAAAACATTTAGCATAGCTAAAAACAGAAGCAACCACTTTGAAGCCTGAATTGAGTCCAGATTAAAGGATAACAGTAAGTCATACGGTGTCAGAAACCACTTAAGTGAGTCTATTAGAGATCACTGAATGCCCACATTAAAACTCTTTAAAATCTTTATCATTGATATAAACAGAAGCAACTGCCTGGAAGCCTGAACTGAGACCTTGTTTATGGCTAATAGTGAGTTGTACCAGACAGATAAGATAACATAAGATAAGATAAATCTTTATTAGTCCCATAAGTGGGAAATTTGCATGGTTAGAAAGTGGACAGAACAAAGTTACAAAGTTAAGAGCAACAAAAACAATAGAATAGAAGCTATACAACAGCATAATATAAAAAGTACAGTATCCAAATAATACAATAATATAAATATAGACATTTGCGTGTATATGTAAATATATGTGTGTATATAAACCTATATAAGTATAAGGATGTGTATATGTACATAGTGGATATATATGTATACATTGGATACACAAGTAGCATGCACCGACAAACAATAACAATACACCAAGACAGATTTCACATTTCTCTCAGTAATTCTTCATCCCAAAATTTGCACATGTTGCACCAGAAATATCGCGCACAATTGAAAATATTGTGGTCCATGATGTTCAGATGTTTGTGTTTGATGGTGTGTGTGTGGTCAACTGCAAGATGTTTGTTGTAAAGTCTGACAGCAGCTGGAAGGAAACCACATAAGCGAGTCTGTTACACTGTTGATTTAGCCATGATGCTCCATTAGCCTTGTAGCGCTAGTGCTGAGATTAAGGAAGCTAGTCTGGTTGATTGGCTGATTTACTGCTGTATTTAGAAAATTGGGGGGGGGCACGGTTTTGAACTCCAGTGTCCAGCAGTACAGCACCTCCATAAACTGCCCGTCTGGAGATCTGAGCTGGAGGGTAGGATGGGGAGAGGATGGAGGGAAGGACACAAAGGGAGAGGAAAAGAGGAAAGATGAGAAAACAAAGGCGGCTCGTGGGAGGTTCGGCCTGGGCAGGAAGAGACGGACGGGTGGAGAATTTGCCGCGGCTAACTGAGCCGCTATTGTCTGCTGATCAGCACCGCTGTTAACACTGCAGGAGCCAAACACACACACACACACACACACACACACACTCACACACACACACACACTCACACTCACACTTTAAATCCAGACTGTCAGTAAAGACTCGGCTGATGTCTTTCTTATTGTCTTCTGCACTTTGTCATGTTTGTACACCCATGCCTTTGCACTGTGTGTGTGTGTGTGTGTGTGTGTGTGTGTGTGTGTGTGTGTGTGTGTATGTATGTGTGCGTGTGTGTCTGTATGTGTGTGTGTGTGTGTGTATAAAGTGTACTACATTCGACTTTAGCAGCCAGATCAACCCTTTGAAAAATAAAAAAGGAGCAACTATGTTACTTTCATACTGAATAATTTCTACGTTTTTAACACATAATTAATAGACAAACCTAAATAATGTATGGAAAACCCTAAATATTTTATGATAGATACAGAATAATTCACAGTAGCTGCTGAATATTTCATACTACACAATGAATAATTTAGAGAAGATACAGAATAACTGATAGTGGATACTACGTAATTTATAGTAGACGCTGAATAGTTCATAATATTTAATAATTAATACATGGCAGATACTGAATAATTTATAGCAAACAGAATAATTCATAGTAAGGAATGAAACATTTATAGTAGATGCTGCATAATAAATAGTAGTTAATGAATAATTTATAACAGACACTGAATAATTCATAGTAGACACTGAATAATTCATCGTAGGGGATGAATAAGTCATAGCAATTACAGAATAATTAATAACATTTAATGAATAATTAATAGTAGATACTGAATAAGCCTGTACCTGTGTATGATTAATGCAGTATATGGTTCATTCTGAATGAATGTATGTTCCATAAATGAATAATAATAACTCTATTTTCTATTTATGTTATCAAATTATTGTTTCCTTGTCATGCTACACACACACTCTCACACACATAAATGTAAATCTGCTGTGTTATGCGATGTAAAGGAAAAATTTAAATGAAATTATTATTCAAGAAATAAGGAAAAGAAGAAGCTCTTGGTTAAATTCAGCTTTGAAAAGGCGCTCGTGTTTTTCATGCTGCTGTTTTGAAGCCACACATACAAACACTCTCCTTAAATCCGGTGATCAAAGTGAGTATTTCACACTTTAAAGTTGATTACACACAGAACACAGACAATAAACAGGATCATTTATAATGCAGAACAAATCATACTGCAATTAGGTGACATGACAAGGAAACATAACGCCATACTACACACTGGAATGTTATTAAGGCTGTTATTCTACCATATTTTCTGAGCTGTTTTAGATTTTTTGCGTGGCGTGTTGTTAATATGATGACTTCATGCACCAAATCAGGACTGTATGTTACATTAAAGCACATTTGGCTAAAGTAAACTGACACAATGGCTTCAGAAATAGGCCCCATATTGAATTTCACACGCTGGGTGGTTTCGCAGCCGCCCCGAGCGCCGTGTGTTGTCAGAATGTGACTTAATGTCCAGCTTTAAAACCAGGCATCCAAACAGAGGTGCTGCTTTATAGGCCGCGCAGTTCGGGGGCCGAATAAAGGAGCGGTGCGTTTCCCTGTCCGCCAGGCTTCCACCATCACTGTAAGCACATTAACATCCTCTCCCTCCTTTCAGAGGGACGTCGCTTCCTTGCATGGCCGACAACTTGCTCTTTTGTTACCTCCACTCACTCTGAGTGCACGTAATGGCCGAGATGGATAATGAACAGGCAGGGAAGGCAAAAAAAAAAAGAAAGCAAAAACACACCGCCGCACAAAAGGAGCCGTGGAGGGAAAAGGGGGGAAGCTCCAGCCACGCGGCACTCTGTGGCTCCCTGAGCCGGCCGGGCAGGACGCGGCCGCTTTAGGGTGAATCCATGCAGCACTAAACCCCACTGTCTGTGCCCAATCAGGGCTGGTTCTTCTCTCGCCGCCGGGGCTCCTCCGCCCCGCTCTGCAAACCCTGTGCACTAATTGCTAGATTGGACCAGATTTTCTAGTTCAGTTCCACCCTATAATTGACTGACAATGATGGGCAAGGAAGGGGAAAACTTTAGAGTCCAGCGCGCCGGGGCGAGGCCAGAAGGCACAGACCACTGCAGGAATTGCACAAGCCTGTGTGAGTGTGAATGTATGTGTGTGCGCCCATATGTAATGATATGCATATATTCAACACATATATGTTCTCTATATGTATTATGTATTAAAGTATCTATATCTAATAACAATATGCCACAAACGTATTATGCATCTATAATAGAGATTGTTATAAGATTGTTAGAAATATTATTATAGATACTAAATATCTATTATACATCTATGTGTGTGTGTGTGTGTGTGTATAATATATAAGTATCTATTTGTAATAATGATGTTGAGATAACTCAGAGTGAATATAATGAACAT
>JBBPCX010000117.1:4356-18970 GCA_037974365.1 Hydrocynus forskahlii | reverse complement strand
AGATAGATAGATAGATAGATAGATAGATAGATAGATAGATGGATAGATAGATATATGCTATAACAATGTCTGCATAATGCCTATCTCTGGGCCACACCTACAAAGAGCAGAACACCTTAATAGATGCCCGAATATCTGGACTTGTAACACTGGCCATATCTGGACATTCTAGTTTCCCAAACTTCTCTTACTCTCAGGGCTTCATTCCTTCTCGCGTTGTCTTTGTGCTTTCTTTCTTTTTCTGTTTGCTGTTTTTCTTTTTCAACAAACACACAACTTCTACATTAACATGGTTTCAGGAACAACATGGAGCAATACAACAAAGAAATTAAGCAAAACCATGAATATGGTCCCTCTGAATATGCCTAGAACCCTTAAGATGACATGTTAGATTAACAATTAGTTAGAAAGGGCCACAACATGCACTTGACATTTTTCCCAAAAGAGGGATGGTTCTTATCCATTCAGTCTGAATACCATTCAGAAAGTGAAGATAGAACAAGCCTATCTAATGGAATGGAGGTATCTCAGAAGAACCCCCACTCCCCAAAAAAGAAACAAGTGTTTTTTAAGCCAATGGAACACATGGAGGTGGATTGCGCATGCATGTATACACGGCATGTACCATGCATTTGAATGCAAGTGAGGTAGAGATTTCATCTGTTGGGTGCTAAAGTCCACTCTGTCACCTCAGTTCCTCTTCCTCATGCCCAGATGCGGCCAAGATGTGGACACTCCGGCTGGTCAGACAGACAGGTGACTGCAGTTGCTCACACAAACTCATGCTGGCCACCATTATCATCACCCCCACCCAGCCCCTACACCCTGACCTCAACAGCCTGCACTTTACAGTGGAAGCCTATACTCCCTACTCTTATCTCAGTCTGTCTTTCACTTACAAAAATAAGTATAACATTCAGAACTTTGATTGTCTTTTTAAAATCTATTTATTTTTCTGCATATGATATGACTTTGAAAAGATGTCAAGCGCATTACGTTCAAGATGCACAATTTTCATAAATAAATAAATACACACACACACACACACACACACACATACATATATGTGTGTGAGTGTTTGTGTGTGTGTGTGTGTGTGTGTGTGTGTGTGTGTAGATGAATATATTTTCCTATTTTTGTTTGTTTTCAACAGATAACACTATATAGATTAAATAAAAATGACTGGTCCACAAACAAGGAAGAATATAACTGTGAGATCTCAAGTGCTTTTTCATTTCTTTCTTTTTTATAGTACAAAAAAGAAAAAAAAAGCAATGCTCTTAGTAAAATAATAATTTTAATGGCTTAACTTCATACATAAGTACATGTTGAAAGAAACACAGGCGATGCACTGGATTTAGTCGGTTATGGTGGGGTTGATTGTACAGAGGGGTAGGTAGGTGGGCGGTCATGTGGGTGTCAGGTTTTTTTTTGAAGGGGGGGATTTTTTTTCTCTCCTCTGTCGACGCTACAAGTAAGCGAACCGACGTCCTTTGTTTCTAAATCTTTGTCTGTACCTTCTTCCCAGGACTGCGGCCAGATACTTCTTGACGGCCATTTGCTTTCGGTAGCGGCTGTAGCTGTCCGTGAAGATCCCGTCCGAGTGGCGCTTGGACAACGGCTCCTCTTCATCCTCCTCACTGCAAGCACACACGCGCGCGCGCACACATACAAACAAAAACACACGCATGCATGCAATCTCGTTAGAGCTGGTTTCTGCCTGCTAATGGGGGTTTAACAAAGCCTAATATGACAGTAATGATCAGTCGTAAAATGTCTTGCACATTTTCGATCCTACAGCAACGAATTCATGTGAAAACGGAGCCCAGAAGCCTTTAGAGGAACCTCATAAATGATGCATGTTAGAAATTAAGTGTGTACTTGCAGACCCCCGCCCTCCCCCGCGCAAGCTTCCAGGTCTATTGTTGTCTTTGCAAGTTTTAACTTCTTTATTCGCCCACTGTCAAGCATGACGTTGCTCCATAGACAAAGATAACAAATACAGGGAGGGAAAATGGAGAAAAAAGGTGAGGAGAGAACAGAAGAATGAAAGTGTAGACCACAAGAAGCCCACCTCTTGCTCAGTCCCTTTGTTAAAAGGAAGGGAGGGAGGGAAAAAAGAAAACACACACACGGTAAAAGAATAGCAAACACACACACACACACACACATACACTTCTCCAAAATAACCAGGATGAGGGCAGGGAAAGCGCGGAGAGGAAAAGCCCTTACCCTACACGCACTGCCATCAGAGAATGCAGATATTTTCGCGCTGATAACTGAACCAGGATGTCCCTCAAGGTTCTATCTAATAATCCATCTGCATCTGCATGC
The DNA here is from genome assembly GCA_037974365.1 of Hydrocynus forskahlii. NCBI lineage: Eukaryota > Metazoa > Chordata > Actinopteri > Characiformes > Alestidae > Hydrocynus > Hydrocynus forskahlii. The sequence continues at coordinate 16,636 of JBBPCX010000117.1, read as the reverse complement.
CTTTCCGCTCTGAGGTGAAACGCCACACACACACACACACACACGCACACACACGCGCGCGCACACACATACACATAGCATCAGTGAGCGAAGGGAAAGAGATGAGACACCACAAAAAACGGCCTCGCTGCGATGAAAAGTAACGAAATACAGCTAAGTTCGTCTTCAGCCCATCTATCTGTCTGTCTGTATATCTGTATGTATGTCTGCCAGTCCGCCCGTCTGTGTCTCTTCTGTCTGTCTATGCCTTCTGTCTGTCTCTGTCTGTCTATTTATCCAGCCAGCTGTCTAGCAGCCTATCAGACTATAGGTCTCAAATCCACTTTGGCTACAATAATAATAATAATAATAATGATAATAATAATAATAACAGAAAAAACTAAATAAAACGAAATTTAAAAGTAAAAAGAAAACAAATGAAAAATATAAATAACGAACATTAACTCTGAGAAACAAAAAAAAGCAGACAGGAGCAGGACTGAAGGCGGGATGAAGGGGCTCGGCCTGGGTTTCCCAACCCTTTTTCACCTTTTCTCTGGCGGGTAGTAGAGTGTGTACATGTCGTCCGAGAGAGGAGGGGAGCTGCGAATGGAGAGCGGCTCCGAGTCGAAGGCAAGATCACCCAGCGAGTTCCCATCCTCATCAAACACGTCGCTTTCTAGTCTGAAATTAGGAGCACATTCCACGTTTTACATTCAAATTCCCATTCCCAGGCATATTTTATTAGTTTCAACAAAAATAATAACAACAGTAACAACACCACCACCACCACCAACAACAACAATAATAATAATAATAATAATAATAATAATAATAATAATAATAATAATAACAATACAAAGGCTATTTAGTCGAAAATGGCCCAGTATTATAATAACACTTGTAATACTTAATATTAAGTAATAATACTCAATGATTTAAATTTCGTTATTTATTTTTTTAATCTCATTAATAAAACGAGAGACAACCGAAAAAGGACTAAATAATTCGTGAAATAAAATTTATAAATGAAATAAAGAAATTTGAGGAATATTATGAGACTGTAGCTTTTCTTCACAGCATGTGGGGTATACCGTTTTATTGTTTGTTTGTGTTTGTCGCTGTTTTTCAGCCGTTCGTTGAACCATTTCAGTGTAAAGAAGCAGATGCGGACAGAGTGCTCATCTCCACTTCCCACTGACTCCGGTGATCTACGTTCAAACAACAACCCAACCAGGAAACGAGCGTCCCGCGGGTTTCTTTTACCCACCAGGTTCCAGAAGAGTAACCCCACCCTCACCAGGAGAGGCCGGATCTGACCCGCCTTCTACGTTGTGATTGGTTATACATGTCTCGCGTGCTGCGCTACAATTGGCCAGTAGTTCACCTTCACAAGCAATCGGCTTTGAAGAGGCGGGGCTGTTGAGATCAGCCGGCCCAAGAGCATAGCGCGGAAAACGGGTGGAAAAAATTACACAAACATAAAATCTAAACACGTTAAACATCTTAAAGCGTCTAAGGATAACAAAATAACATTAGCAAAATAATATTTCGTGCCTATTTTGGCGAAAGTGATTCATCAAGTCGTCCGACAAACTGAATAAAATCGTAAAGAATTGGTTCTATTTCCTTTATTGCTTCTGTAAGAGGTGATAAAACGATTTTACTGGTTCTCCATAGTTTCAGATTGTGGGTTTAATCGTTGTGAAAAAAGATAGAGAAAGAGAGAGAAATTCACCCGAAAATTATTAGCGCTGAGAGAGAAAAGGATCGTACCTCATGTTAGGGTAAGATATCCCAACAGGCGTGCAGTAGGCGCTGGAGTGCATTAAGATTCCGTAGATGAGCAGAGCCAAAGCAGCTTTACTAGATCTGGCCATGCTGAAGAGGGAAAATAATTAAAAGCGTTAAAAAGTTAAAAACATTCACATTCTCACCTATTTCTCATAGCCTATCCAGCAAGCCCTTGTCTATTTTTGTCTACCCTTTATGCTTGCATTTAGTTATTTCTTTATAAAGCTATACACGTCTGCTCTGTGGAATTTCCCGACGAAGAAACGCACGTTCGCTATTCCCTTTTCTAATTTTCTAAAATCCGCTCATCGGTTTTCAGCATCAAAAGTTTTAAAGGGGAATGCAGAGGCGCTGATACCATTCCCAAAAACAGAGAAAGTCCAATTAAAAATAAGGAAAAATCCGGGAGTTGGAATTGCCCCCAAAAAGCGATTCCGTCTTTCTGTTAGGAAGCCCAGATAAAAGAGGGGTCAGAAAAAGGAGAATGGTCACGTACCTATAGCAGGTTTTGAGGGAGAGGAAGGCGAGTAGGTCTGGGTGCGGCAGTGTGTGCGGGAGAGACAGAGAGAGAGCGGATCTTTCTCGCGACTCCTGTTCCCTCGAGCGCCACTGTCCCTTTCCTCCCGAGCTCTGTCACACTTTGAGCCGCCCTCCTCTCTTTTTCACTTCTGCACAAGAAGCACCGCGGGCAAAAAATAATCGCCGTAGCAAAGCAAACGTAGCGAAACAAAAACGCGTCGGCGAGCTTCGTTGCAGGGCCTACTCGCCCATTAACATATCTTGATTTTTTTCGGTCAAACTTTTCGCCCCTCCGATTCCCTCGGATTTTTATCCATGAATCGCGAGTCTTGCCTACTTCCCCCCCACCCCCAACTAAGTCACATTAAGTATGCTGCAGACGTCATCGAGCCTTCCTCCCGGAATATGACGGTGTAGCTCATTCCTCATAGGCGAGCAAGTCACTCTCCTGTACCTAAAATGGAACTTTTTTCCTTTAAACTTTCCTTTTTTCCTTTTTCTAATCGGACATGCCGCGGCTTTTTGGACAGTGCCCTGTGATTACATTACACGAAACGTGCAAGTCGTGATTTATACAGACCTTAGAATGTTAGAGTTGCAGACTTAAAATTTTATTTATAATTTTAACATAGCACTGTGACACTCAAAAGAAAAAAACTAGTTTTTCATTATGTTAAACCGCTTTAATAGCACTATCACAATTCAAATGGCCATTTGTTTTTTTATCTATGATGGAGAACCTCATATTCATTCTTCTGTAAGATTTATTACACCATGACAACTCAACGAACCATTTGGTTTTAATCTATTGGAGAGAACCTCCAAGTTTTACAGCATGGCAACGAAAAGCCCCTTCTGTTCATCTCTACGATGGAGAACCTCCTGTATATAGTCTTTTAAGTCTTACAACACTACGACAACCTTCTCTATAACACCTTGGCAAAGAAACACATGGTTCTATTACGTGTTATAGAACCTCAAATACATGGTTCTTAGTGTAAACTTTTTTTTCTTCTGAGAGCCTCTTATTAGCCTAGAACCTTTTTGCGCCGCTGACTACAATTGAAGGGTGTGCAGGATTCTGTTAAAGCAGTTTAAAAGGAACGAAAGAAAGGAACGTTACGAGCTGCAGAAGCGAGGACATGGAGCTGTCCACTTCCTTGGTGCTGATCTTAGGACGGAACAGTGAGAAATGCACTGGGTCCCGCAGAACTTTGGATCTTCTGTTACTAACAGATCAGCTGGAGGCTAGAAATGCTTATTGCGAGATGCCGATCCTAGTCATTTCAAACAGATATTCTAATATATATTACAATAAGAAGGTATATTACACTAATGACGGGAAAGGGGACTAAACTTAAAATAATGCCACTCGTTTTTATTATATAACAACAACTGTACGCTCGATCTCAGGACATTTAGCCCAGCAACTGTTATAAACTTTAAATTAATGGATTTTTCACAGAAAAATTAGAGTCTATTTATTATTTGCCGGAAGACACGTTTATTTCCATTAAAGCGTATGTATTGCTTAGATCTATTAGCCAAGAGCAAAAACCATGAGTGTTTAAACCCATGTGTGTGCTGAAGTGATGTGATTGCGTTCTGCTTTCATGTCTTCTCCACGACCACCCTTAAAATCCACGCCGTTCCAGACAAATCGACTTGTGTAATAATCGTATTATTATACGGATAATAACAATTCCCAATGACATTCCGTTCTCTCTGACGTGGCGTGACGAACACTGCAGGTCACGCTGATCCCGTTTAGCTCCAGGATGAATTGCAGCGTTTTCTTGCTTGTTTTTCCCGCCTGTATTCCGGCAAAGCTCCGCCTTTTGCGCTGGGATTGGTCAGGAGATCGTATTCACAAACAGTCTGCCATTCATGGGGGGTCAACCCTGGGAGGGGGGTTGCAACGCGTACTTGGGGTCGTTTTTCTAGTACTTCGGGAGTGCCACCATGCGGCTGGAGCTTGCAGTTGTCTTCAAAGAGGATCTGGTACCTCAAAGGGATGTTAGCGGTTTGGACGCCGGCATTGCTAACCACACTTCTCAAAGACAATTGCTTTACCGCTTCACCCATATGGGTTGGCTGTGCTTTTTGTTGTGTGTCACAAATGCTTGAATGCGTGCTTATGCAGCATTACCCCAAAGGACACACACGCTGCAGGCTGCTGGGTGAAACCTTAATTATCGCACCTTGCCATTTCATGCGCAGTGTTCCCTCCTCATCCTTTGTTAATTACGGGGCTAGTGCAGGTCCTTCCAGGAATGTGGAAAGGGAGGGGTAAGAGGGGTGCGGGTGTTAAACATGAGTCAGAATGAGTCACACTTGCTACGGTACATGCTGTCATAATGCTACACATGGCTGGACTGACGCCAGTCCTACATAAGTCAGCCCTAAAAAGTCCAAGAATGTATTTTTGATAGGTGAGTGTCACCACAAACATCACCACCTACCATAAGTGCAAGGCCATAAAATGCGTGCGTCAGCGCCGATTGTCACTGTCGCCTCCACAACGTGTTTTGAATTGAAGGTATTAACAGCGTTTTTATTTGTTTTCAGACACTTATGTAGCCTACGCTGCTAACGTCTTTAATCTGCTTACCCTTCTGCCACCCATCACCACAAATAAGAAATGCTGAATTTACCTAAAATGTAAGGTCAAGTGGATCCATATTTCTTCTATATTTTTCCCAATTTTCTCCCTCATTTAATCACGTCCAGTTGCTCTGGCTAGCTAAGACTCCCCCAGGCACATGCTTTATTCAAGCCTTTTCTAAATGATGCTTATGCAGCAACATTGGACAACTAAACACACTTGGAGGAGAACACTGACTTTTTGGTATGTCAACTAACAGATGCCCATGCTGGCTAGCCACACTCTGAGGGGAAGAGAGGGAAGACCACCCTACCCACCCAGAGGATGCTGTCTTGGACTCCTGGTGATGGACTGACAAATATGTATGCACAATATGTATGATTAAATACATTTGAGCAAACTGGACTGGTTGTTTTTTATGATCAGTTTCTAAATTCAACTTAATTTGGTTATGTTCAATTAGTATAAAAGTAGAAGAAGCAACACAACAATTCATGGGTTTATGTTAGATGTTACATATTAAGCTGTAATTTCAGATGAAACAAAATGATGCCAAAGGAGATGATAACTGGCTTCAGGAAATCCAGTCCTGCTCACTCACCTCTCACCATCAATGGTACTGCTGTAAAGAGGGTCAAAAACATCAAGTTCCTGGGCATCCATATTATGGAAGACCTCTCAACTCAACCACCATAGCCCGCCAGCGCCTGCACTTTCTATGGAGACTGATGAGAGCGAGCCCCACCCCCACCAATCCTCACCACAGATAGTGAGAGCAGCTGAAAAGGTTATCGGTGTGCCTCTGCCACCCAAAGGACATTTTCCAAACCTGCTGCTTTAACAGAGACAGGAACATTGTGAAGCACTGTTCCCATCCACTACATGGACTCTTCTTCCTTCTACCATCTAGCAAATGGCATCGAAGCTTCTGTTTTGGTTCTGCATGGCTGTGCAACAGCTTTATACCAAAGGCCATCAGTGCGCTGAACACGCACAAATGCACATAAATACACATACATGTCTAGTTCCTGGCTGACCGGCACATTTCAGTGAACTACCTCACTTTATACTATTTATACTGTTTATATTGTTTAAAACGTTTATAAAAAAAAACTTTTTATTACTGTTTACACTCATACTACACTCTAGACTCTCAATCAGCACCTATACTTTACTGTAACCCTGTTTACTGCCAGTACAGGCACCCAGGACACTTGCTACTGAACATACTGACTGCTTCTGCTGCTCCCTGGTCATAGAAAAATGTTTCTGCTGTTACCTGTTCAGAAAAAAAGAAAACAGATTTATAAATGTTAATGTGCTGTCGCTCAGAAGGTGCCTGTTATAATGTTCTGATCATGGCTCCAGACGCCAGTGTTCTGATGATTCATGCCTGCCGAAAAATGCATCCTTTAAGTTTATACAGTTCATGCAGTTTATAGTCAGTTTATAACAGTGATAATGATGAGAAATAGGCAAATAACAGGTTCTATGTCTTGACTGTTTATTTTGGGGGGGTGGGATATAATGGTTATAAATCTATAATGGTTTTGCCCCCCATGCTCTGGACTCTGAGGGTACCTTGTTTTTCTATAACAAACTAGATAAAACATGAATGCCCTGCAGTGGTAAATAGCTTTGGTTTTATATTTTATTTGATTACATTAATGTTTAAGTTGAGATTTACAGAAATATTTGAACTGCAGCTGTGTAACTGTGTTAAAGGAAATACTGCTGTTAAAAAGCTCCTTATTGGTTTAAAGTGTTTGCAAACCAAATGTTATTGCACTTTTGTTCATATAGCAGTACTTTAAAAATAAAAGTGCACAATACACCATTTTTGAATTCTTTCTTGAATTTGGCGTGTAACAATGCGAATAATCGCAGAAAATCACGTGAATAATTGCTATTAAAGATTGTAATTGTTGCCCAGCATTAATATGTATATATATAGTGCAATATTTTCATTCTGGTAAACTAAGATTCACATCCCACTCACATTGCTGTTACACCGCTACATTGTTTATTTATTGTCTATTTATTGTAGTTTTCCAGTCATCCCTGGAACTCTGTTCAATGCTGCTAAGTGCCTCCTGTGCAGTAATTATACATATAGTGCAATACTCATCACTCCAGAAGGTTTATGTAATGTTGTCTAATCTCACTATGCACGTTTACACAGCTGCTGATGAAAATAAATTTACCTTGCACTTTGAACCTTGAACAAAGTACATTGTAATGGACCTTTGTTGTAGGAGGGAATTCTAGTGCCACACCAACTTCATTGTTAGATTCATTTATTTCACTGAGGACTCCAGGAGAAATGAGTCATTTGATTGGTCCCCGTAGAGATGGTCCTTGTTTTGCATATTGATCTTGTATTGTATTTTCTCAGTCTCCCAAATTTTATTTGATTTACCATGTTTTCAAGAGTGACAAATGAGTGACATTCATTGCTTTCCATCTTCAGGATAGCAGATCCCTTCAGGAAAGCAGATCAGGACTCAAAGCATCATTGCACAGGCCTGTTGCATGCTGTGTGTGTGCAACTGAATGGCTGTTTCAGTGAACAGTGCAACTGAAAGTAGAAGTCACTGATTAGAAGGAATGTACGGGTGCTTTTAGATGTAAACGTTAAAGCAACAAAACAGGCTGTTCTTTCGTCAATCTATTCAGTTCTTAAATATGAGAAAAGGCTACACATATTTATTTTTATGACATGTTTGGAGTGGGCTGCTTTTTCAGTAATGCACAGTGCAGAGCAGCAAATCAAGACATCACTATCACCTCCATTTTTGCTGTGTATATATTTATTTATTGCATATGATGGTGACAAAATTTAATGACAAACGAATCAGTCGAAAATGTCCATAATGACTTAATTGCATTCACTCTGGATTGTTTTGGACTGTTTGGATCTTCTTTGAAGATGTAAGAATTTGTTCAGACAAAGACAATACATCAGTTGTAATGGTACAGTAACAAAAACACCCTGCTTTATTGCAATGCACATAGAGAGGTTTGAAGTGGACAAAATGGTAAAATAAATAAAAACACATGAACACCATATATGAACCCCTGGAGAAAATTAAATGCAGGATTTTTAAAAAAGGTTTTGAGCCTTTTAAATATTTGTCATTTGTTTGTCTTTTAAAAAGTGTTTCTGCTATTCATATGCTTATCAACTGTTTAAAGTAATGTTTTGTAAGTAATAAAACAACAAATGGCCCCACATCAAGCATTGATGGTGATTCTTTTGTGAAAGTCTTTTATTTTTATTGGACCATTATTCTGAATGCTTTCTTTTAGAATATCAGAGACACCTAGATTCTGTATTCTGAATATGCATTCCCAATACTTGTGTTATGTCACATTCCAAGTCTGCTGTATCTCCCTCTAGCAACCTGCACAGTGAGGCCCCACCACCCAATTGTTTCTCTCACACAGCAGGAATCGCTGCCAGCATCAACTCCTGTGTTATAGCACCATCTACCAGCTTTGGGCATGGTAGTCCTATTTGTTTTCGAGTCTAGTGTGATAAAACTGTCACTTCAGCAGGCAGCCGGGTAAAAATGAGAGATTTCTTTAACAGACTTATATAGACACTTACTCACTCCTAATTTAACAAGTAGATGGAGATTGATTATAGTCATGTACTGCAAAATATTAGACATTCTCAAGCCAACCCAATTTCCAAGGGGCTTGGACTGCCAGATGCCCCATGGTAGTCTTATACCACAAGGCCTGAGGCAACTCTAAGACTGAGGGAGGGAGAATAAAAGAATAACACTATGGAGATGGTGAACAATAAGACAGAAAATAGTGCAAACTGATTCACTGATGCATAATGGACTCTATGTTTAGCAAAAGCAGGGTCAATGTTAGTCTGTAGCAGCAGCTCTATTTGGAGTCTAAGTAGTGGTTTGGTTAGAGGGTGGGCCACACTAGCAGGAGGTCCATGGAGGTTGAAATGATCTGGGACTGGTAAGCAAAGGACCCCAATAATGGTTCAGCGGGTCTGGGGGGGTGACCTGGGAACCCAAATGATGGTTGATCAAACTGATGGGCAGCAGAAGTTCCTCTTGGATAAGATGGACAGATGGAAAAGTTACATAACAGAGTGGGAGGGGTTGGATGACAGCTTAGTAGAAGAAAGTAACAGAAATAGCTAAAGTAGTAGGAGGGGGCTTACACCCTTAGCCACCACACCACTAGATACTACAATAACATCAGGAGAAATGTCATCTTCAGTCAGTTCTCCACCTCCTCATTCAGTGGACCACTCGGGAGTCGGAGGGGACAGAGAAGCGTGCCCATACAATTAGGGAGCCCTTCTCTGTCAGCTGAGGACCGGGACAGGCGTTATCATGAAGGCCTGTGTGCCTATTGCACCTCCCCAAACACCATCGCGCTACCTGTCCCCTCTGTCTGGGAAACGGACAGACCAGGTGAATGGGGGGGCTCTCATCTGGTCCGTTGGTCCCTCCATTTCTTGTCTAATCCTTCAGACCCACCTTCAACTGGGCCACCAACAGATCAGAACCACAGCATTCACTGATTCGGGCGCTGCTGGAAATCTCATCAATAGTGCATTTGCTGCCCAGTTGGGTGTGGGATTAGAAGCATTATCCCGGCCTATTACCATCACCGCCAGCAATGGGCAGGTCCTGTCCAACAGCCCCATTCAGCATCAAACGGTCCCTTTATCTCTCACCATTTTCTGTTATAATTTTTTGTCACTGACCTCTCCTTACTACTTTTACTCCTGGGTTTTCCTTGGTTACTACAGTACGATCTTTTAATTTCTTCTGTGGGGCCTGACCTGTCCGGAGTTATGTATCCAGGCAAAGGTTGGGACATGCTTAAGGGAGTCCAAGGCCCCTGAAGTCAATCTTGAGACCATTCACGTCCTGTACCGTGACCTGGCAGCTGTGTTTAGCAAGAGTCATATGGTCCACTTACCACCTCATCGGCCGTACAAGCTGGCCATAGATCTTATATCAGGCGCGGTACCACAAGGCGGCAGTGAGCCATTTACAGTCTGGACGAACCATCAGAATTTGCTTACCATCCAACAGATGAAGCAGCTGAATCCTCGACAGGTGTGGTGGGTGCTCTTTTTTGAGCAGTTCAGTTTCCATCTCTCCTACCGTCCGGGGTCCAAGAACACCAAAACGGATGCCTCATCCTGCCAATATGAGGCTGAATCCCGTGGATCCCGTGCCTGTCTTACCATCTAGGATCATCATGTCTCCTCTTTGATGGGAGCTGGAGGATCATGTCCACCAGGTGCGCACCTTGCAACCTCCTCCGTCAGAAACCCCGCCTGGTTGACTTTTTGTGCCCTCTGAACTTCGGACGGAGACTGGGGTGGCTCAGACCTCCAATTTTATCCGAAGGGCATTTTGATGGCCATCTATGACCAAAGATATCAAGAACATCATCCAGGCGTGCGCGCTGTTTGTGCCAGGGTGAAGACTATGAACCAACCTGCGACTGGAGAATTACAAAAATTGCCAGTGCCATGAAGACACTGGTCGCACATCGTACTGGATTTTGTTACTGGTCTGCTGGATTCTGATGGGAAGATGGTCATTTTAACCATTGTGGATCGTTTTTCCAAGGCTGTGCACCTGGTGGAACTAGCTGGACTCCCCACAGCCAAGGAAACTGCATAATTATTGTTAGAGCATGTAGTCCGTTTGCAGGGGTTCCCCAAAGACATCGTCTCGGACAGAGGGCCCCAGTTCCTGGCCAGGTTCTGGAAAGCCTTCTGCTGTCTGATTGGGTCCACCAGTCGTCTGGATACCATCCTCAGACTAACAGTCAGATGGAGCAGACCAACCAACAGCTGGAGCGCTTCCTGAGATGCTTTGGGGTGGATCATCATGTGGGCTGAGTTATCCAATAATCTTCAGACATCAGCCACCACTGGTCTCAGTCCATTTGAGGTATGTAACAGTTTCCAGCCTCCGATGTTTGACCATCTAAAACCGGAGATTGATGTACCATCGGCCCACCAGTTGGTCTGCCAGTGTCAACCAGTATAGAGAAAAGCACCGCCGTTGGCACCCTCCGAGACGATTGTTCCATGTAGGTGACAGGGTATGGCTATCATCCAAGAATCTCCACCTGCACACTGATTCCAAGAAGCTTATTGGCTTTATTGGACCCTACAGAATTACTCACTGGATAAACCCTGTTACCTTCCAACTCCAGCTGCCTGCCATGCTCCGGGTCCACCCTGTTTTTCATGCTTCTCAATTAAAACCTGTTTATTTTTCTCCCTTACAGCCTCAAGCTCCTAACCCCCACCCCCTCAGATTGTGGACGGTGGTCCTGTTTATACTGTCCGGCAGATCCTCGAACGTCGAGTAACCGGTGGACTGGGAGGGTTACAGCCCTGAGGAGCGGTCTTGGCTCCCCGGTTGGTTTATCTTGGATACATCCTTGATTCAGTCTACCGTTGGCGGGTATCCCGTTCCGGCGGGTATCCCGTTCCGTCTGGTATCGGTCCTGAAGGGGGGGGGGTTAGTGGTGACGTGACACAGGTGACGTGACACGCAAGAGGGACCATAAATAAGTGTATCACATGGTATAAAAGACCAAGGTAAGCAGGTGGCATTTGCTTAGTCATTGAGTCTTCACCCTCAACCAGCCGTCATTTTATCTTGGGACTGTGAGTACTCACTTCATACTTGTGTGTGTGTGTGTGTGTGTGTACCTTGTGAGAGTGTTGATTCTGGTGGGAACCTTTACTCTGTGTAGAGCACTCTTAGAACAACTGCGTGAACCACCTACTCTCTCGCGCTACTCTGTGACTGGGTTTATCCTTCCGCTACATGGGTAGTGTTCTCGATTCTGTGACACTTTTCAAGCTTGGCCTTCATTTCAAACCATAAATGTCCAAACACAGAATTGTAAAAACTTGTAAAAGGCATATGTATGAAGCATATCCAACTTTAGTAAAGAATCAAGACACGTGCTACCTATTTTCACAGTGAGTAACATAATCTAGGACCTCCAGAAGACCTAGAGTTAAGTTTTCCCACACACAATTTGTCAAAGCCTAATTGTGCTGGTGGTAATCTGATATGTAGGCCTCCAATCCAGCTCATAAGGTTGTAACAAATGGGAGAGCTCTCTTAGCTAGACACAAAAAGGGAAAAATCTAGGGATGCACCGAATATTCAGACACCAAATTTTTTTTTTACACGACCGACACAGTGATGATGCAACCGCAGCCTGCACGCACCAGATTGGATTAGAGTCAGCATGTCTACCATGTGGGCGCATTTTGATATATCTAAGGGTGTTTTCACATATAGTCCTCTTTAAAGGAACCGAACTCAGTCCTCTAGAAGTGGTCCAAAAAGTGGACCA